>JASSUY010035997.1:49441-77632 GCA_032466535.1 Forpus xanthops
GGGAGGAGGGGAAGCTGGGAGGAAGCAGAGACAGGACACCTGACCCAAACTGACCAAAGGGGTATTCCATACCACAGTACATCATGCCCAGTATATAAACTGGGGGCAGTTACCCAGAAGGGTTAGATCACTGCTCGGGTTGTACTGGGTATTGGTCTGTGGGTGGTAAGTGGTTGTATTCTCTTCCTTTGTTCCTTCCCTTATCATTATTACTATTGGTGGTAGCAGCAGTGATTTATGTTATACCTTAGTTACTGGACTGCTCTTATCTCAAACCGTGGGAGTTACATTCTTTCGATTCTTCTCCTCATCCCCCCAGGAGCGGGGGAGAGGAAGAGTGGGAGTGAGCGAGCAGCTGCGTGGTTTTGAATCGCTGGCTGGGCTTAAACCACAACAGAAGGTAAGTTAAATTTTTACTTAGATAAGTAAAGTAGAAGATAAGTATAAATTCTTCTAGCAGGGAGTAACACACAGTTGAAAACATCCTATACTATGTGTTCCACTCTAATGGGGATCTAGAAGACAGGAGATGCTCTTTTCTTAGGGTAAGTTTTCCTCATGCTTTCGGAAGGGCCGCTTTTCCTTCTGAAAATATCCAATCTGGCGGAAAAATAAAATAATATTCCAGGAGTTCCATTATTTCAAAAAACAAACGAGTTCTGAGAAGCTCCTGTTCTCCAGATATCAGCTCTCATTTTGACTCCCATCAGTGAGCCAGCAGAGCTGGTACCTCCTTCATATGGAGGAACAGATACCCCTGACTTCACCTGTGTTTTGTAATGAAGTGTTTTTTTCAAATTCTCCACCTCCCTCCTGCACAACAGTGTATAACACTGAGCCAGTCTAAGGCTACCTAACATATATCTCCAGTCATCTGCTAATTACACTTAAAGACATTGCCAAGCAACGTTCCTCTTTCAGAGACACTGGAACATGAGATCCCTGCAAAGTAACAGGTGCTGAGACAATACTTCAATACAGCACCTAACAAACAAAACCATTTGAGATGCAGCCTGCCCATCACTATTGCCAACAGCAGTTCAGAAACATGGAGAGAGGGGGTGTTTCCTGCAGTTCAGTAATGAGATACTCCAAGTGCTTTTAGTGACAGCAAACGTGCTGCAAGAGAATTGTTCCTAGCTGTAATTTTGACCAAAACAAATTTCATAGTGGAAGAATGTGAATTTTCTCATGCTACATCCATTTAGCATACAAAATACAATGCTGGTCTCACAAACACTGAGGACTGTTATACAACACCTAGTGTCCCCGTTCATAGTCATGATCTAGCGCACAATGAAAAGATGAAAAGTAGAGACTAATCTGTCTCCCATAAGCATGAATCCCTGCAGACTAGGATTACCCTTTGGAGCAGCAGTCCTACTCACATGAAACTTCAGGGACATAGTGTCATGAGAAACACAGAAGACATGAGTCAGTTCTTTCTTTTCTACACAGGCAACAAATTACAGCCTCTAGGCTTTTGAGAGCAAATATGTCACTAAGCCAATTCTGGAAAAACTTCAAGTATTTTCCCATAGCAACCCTAAAACCCCCCAAACTGATCACTCAGTGGCAAATATCAAATTACTTCAACACAAAAAGGTTGAGAGTATGTCTCTGTTCTTTTTCTATTACTCATTTTCCATACTTTCAGTAGGCAACCCTTTGTAGAGTATCTGAACATTAAACTTACCTTTTGCTGAAAGGCAATCTAAGTAACTTAACTCAACTGAAAGGGTCACCCTGGTCAGACTTCAAAAGATTTACTGGTATTGAAACACAGCTTGCATGATATTCTCAACTTCCACGGCTATTAGGGTTGCCGCATCTCAGTTCTGTTGCAGTGAGTAAAACAGGGTGGTGCACTGAAACCTAGAGTTGACAAAGACAACTTAATAGCCTAATCTGAATATTCCTGGAAGTTTTTCTTTTCATATAAAGCCTGGTTACAACTCAGAGGTGTCTTTTTTTCCTTTCCATCCTTCTCACTATAACTTTTTTTTTGCTATAACCTTTATTACAAATGGGGAATTCCAATACTATCCTGTTTTTCTCTTACATTAATGGTACACACTAAATGATTTTTACTGAATTCTGTTTGATGAGTTTTGCAGACCTGGGCCTAAATCTTCTTGGGCATTGGACTGTTTTTTGTAAGAACAGCAGCTTGGAAGCTACAGTATAATACAACTAATAAATGAACAGTAAGGTGACTCCCCTGAGTTTTACTGATCATATATGAATCCTAAGGAGAATTTTTATGTTTTGTGTACTTCACAGGTACACTTCGTATAAAATTCATTCCTTTGTCATTACCTTGCCTTTTTTTTTAACTTTACTTTGTATTACTGGAAGTTACTGACAAAAAAACTGTTTAAATCTTCTAGAGTCTATTTTTGGTCAGTGATCCACAATATAGAAATAGAGACTAAAAATTAGGAATAAAAAACACCTTGTATTTTTCATGACAGTAGCTTGACAATTGCAGAGAAAAGAGCCAAGAGAGAAGCTCCACCATACTGCACTCCCATAAAGCTCAGGGTTCCTTAGAGGAGTCTCTCCTGCCAGACTTCTTTGACAGATTCCAGACAGATAAGAGACTAGGTACTGTGATTTAACATGTTACTACCTACTACAGTGTACTACTGACCTTTAAACCTTTATGGCTTTGACTGACTACAACTGCATCCCTGTTTCAGGGTGGAATAAAAAGAATTGCCTACGCCTTGAGAGTGTCTCCATCCAGTAGAACAAACAAGCAGTTGCAACAACACCACATCAAGAGCCACGCTATACAAAAATTATAAAAATATCAACAAGAATATTTAGGAAGAAAATCTGCTTCCAAGCAGATTTATTTTATCACCCTTTTGGCAAGCCCCTCTATTTCCAAGGTAACAAACCAGCATGCATAAGAACTCACTGTGTCTTTGAACATAAAAATAAGAACGCAAATGAGAATGCAGTTAGCTGAGTTTGACAAATTAATTATAATACAGTACAGCCTCAGGTCTGGATCTCTGGTGTCCAAACAAGTTTAAATGGATAGGACAGCATGAAGCAAAGTTGCAGTTTCTGTCCTTAGACATTTATTCCTGAATCTTCTGCAGTATTTCCTCTAGATCCTTGCATTGCTGCCAATTCACATCGTAACTGAGGGCACTATTTTTCTTCTGCCTTTAAGAGTGTGACACATGAGCCAGCCAAGAGTAAATGCTGCTTCTGGTACCAATTAGTACAGACTGCCATACAGAAGCAATGTCACCATGAATCAAAGTGTCAGTGTTTCTTCTCCCAGCAATCTCACTCTCCCTCAGCCTACAAATCAAGATGTGCAAACACAAAGTAAAAATGGCACAAATGTTCTGAGAGGCAAACACCTGAAACAAAACACTGACTATTCATAAGACATTCTTACTTCTATTTAAAATAAATCTCACCAGAGATAAACTGTGTAACCGAATGTTCACTACAAATGAATCTACAAAACCAAAACTGCACAAGCAATTCCTTTTATTCATTTACAGATGTCAGAACTGTTAAGAAAATAATTCAAAGGAAAAAAGCAGCACAAAGAATTGATCACAGGCATTAATTTAGAAGATTTGCTGAATAAATTATAGAGATAATTCATCCAACTCCAGTTTTACTGTGAACTTACAACATATTTTATAAACTGAACAAAAATGTATATATAGAAATAGATACAGAGAGAAAATGTACTATAAATAGTGCACATTTCTAGCTATCCCTTTACTTAAAGCAGAGAAAAGAGCAGAGGCAGAAGAGGCAGGTCAAAACAGCCTGATTTGGTGTCCAATTTTCTCAATATTACATCATAAATACAAATCCTATTCTGCTTTTTTTTGTGGCGCAAAGATGCAGCTGCCCAAGGTTTCTTATGACTCTCTCATCTACCTGGCCTCCTTCCTAGCAGTTACTGCATTTGGCAATCTTACCACCAGTGCCAGAAACCAGAAAACTTTACTGCCATGCCTCAGAGCAAGGCACAATAAACAACAGCACTTCCATGACAGACCATAGTTGGGAGCCTTTCTGAACCTCTAAAGCTGTGCCACCATTACCTTTCACATTAACTAAGTTCATATAAAAATCTTCCATGACAAAATTCTTGGATTTTTTTTTTTAAATGAGAAAGTCTTACTTAATGAATTCTTTGACTGAGATTGGATTACTAAATATAATTCCATGGTCTAAGATGACTATTATCTTCTAGTATAATAATATAATAATATAGGTTCATTATATTCTATTAAGAAATACTCTTTAGGAAAAACTCAGAGATGTGTCAAACTCCTCTGCAGAGTGCCAGCGCACAGACTGTTCATTACTTAAGTATATGACTTACAAGTTGAAGCATAGCTTAAGTATGACACTAGATGCTAGACAGCCCTTCAGATAGCCTCTGTACAGGGAAAATATAATTCCCTGATTTAAGGTGGCACATATTACAGAGGGTATTTATTCAGTTTCTAGCAGAAGAAGGTATTTTTCTGCATCCACTAAAATGCTTGTGGCTTTAAAGAATCTAAAAGCTTTGGTAAGCTATTGCTACATTCACATTAACATCAGCATGCAGTGACATAAAACAGACCAATTAATGGGGTGTTGTGTTAATTCACTAGGAGTGCTGCATCCACTCCCACCAAAACCCAGCCGTTCAGCCTGTTAATGCCATTGCTTGTATATAAAACTGGGCAAACAAGCAGAGGCTAAGAGGATTAACAGAAAAGCTTCTGTAATACACCAAAAGGTTAGGTGTATTTTGTAAACATCTTTCAAATGGGAAGTGCAATGTAGCATTCTCAGAGCCAGATTGCTATTCAATTACTTCGTATTGTAGACTTACCAATCCTTTAATTGCACCTGCAGGCAGAATTAATTTTGGCTGATTGTATTTTTTTCTAATGGTAGTTTCACATTAACACAGTTTAGCACAATGAATTGCATCCTAGTAAGATGCAAAACTGCCTAGAGTAAGCAAAGAATGTTTAGCCATTAAGCATTCATAGAGAATGTATTGCATTACAGTTAATAACACCAATGCTTCAAAAATCAGTCTGTATTTTCAGAGGAATTCAGTCTCCCTAATGCCTCTTAATAAGGTACATGGGGTAACAGAAACTTTAACATGAGCCAAGAATACAGGTGCCTTCTTCTGACCGCATTACCGGTTCAAATGTGCCAGCTCTAAGTGCAATTTAAAATATGGTATTAGCAGAGCAAGAAACAGAAGGTTACAAATATGTGCATACAGTATATCCAAACAAATAGACAAAGAAAAGGAAGGATCATGGGGATAAGCTGGTATTAATGGATAATGCTAGGTCGGGATGAGACTACAGCAATAATGCCACAAAGTGGGGATTCAAGATAAATACATTTAAAGTGACTCAGTACACTATTTCTGGACATTTTTCAACTTCAATGTTTGCCATGACATCAGGCACAAAGCCTGATATTAACTCCCTTGAAATCAATAGCAAAATTGATTTCATCAACCCCAAGAGAAGTGGGAGTCCGTATTATGGTCACTTTTCACTCTATTCCTCATATTGTGGAGCAACTAAATGAACATAGAGACCTACAATGAGTTTTGCTCACTTGAAGTATTTACACAATTCTATTCTTTGAGCCTATATTTACTTTGCAAATTCAGATTTTATAGACGCGCTTCCTACACAGCAGTCAGTGATGGATTTGAAATACTGGAGAACCAAATGCAAAATGTAGCATCCAGGGCTGAGAAAGTGTTTGTGGACCTCCATGGAGCCCCCCAGCTTTTGGTACAAAGCTTCAGGTGTCTGTGCCACATGGCGCCAGACCCTGAGGTAAGGCTCAGGAATGCGGCCTTCAGGGCTGTTAATGCCATGCCTCAAAAAAAGCAAAGCAGAAGATCTTTGTTGGCCCCATCTACACCATCTCTATGAAGAGTGAACGTGAACCTTCTCCAACACCACCTGATGGGAGAGCAAAGTCCTGACTCCTTGTCATGCTCCTGTCATTCAACATACAGCAGTACAACTTAGGGAAGCTACAGGAGCAAAACAGATGAAGAGCGGGAAATACATCCTTTTTTGCTCTCGCTTCCAGAAAAAAATGGTTTCATCCTGATTACTGTGGGAAATGAGGAGGATGTACTTGTGTTTAGTTCCAGGGGGGGTTGTGTGTTTCGTTTTGTAGAAAGTTCTGGTGTCCTTTTTTTCCCCACAAGGAACATCCTGCTTTACTATTCTGGGGTTGACAAAGCATCTCCCTGGGCATGTTCTTAATAGTCCCAGCATGCATGGCTCCATTTGGGCAGAGCACCACGAGCGTTACTGGGTATGAAGACAGACACGGGGTTAAATGTGAGCCCACTGCTGTCTCCGCTACACACCAGCAGTGGAGACATACGGCAAACAAACTCGAGACCTTAATAGCTGCCTTAAGTCCTCTGAGCTTTCTGTCTTCAAGAACACAAGTTTTTGCCCTGCTTCAGACAGAAATAACTGAAGCTTAAGACGAGTATTCCACCTTCTTGAAGGAAACTAAAATATAAGGCTCAGCTTTCTGTCCAGATCTATCCAAGCAGAGGAGCAGAAAGTACTGTTTATCACATGCAGAGATGAAGAACTGTGAAAGCTACAGAAGAACCTCTCTATATGTTGTATCAATGTAGTGAACAGAGCAGGGGGATCTACAAGAGTGCTGCTCAGTTATTACACCAGCTGAAGTGTGCAGCACACAGCAGCGGGTATGGCTGTCACTCACAGTTACTGTACTCTGGTTACAAACAGCTGCACTTTTCTTTTAAAAGTAAAATAGACACCATTTAGTGGAAGCTGGACACACTCCAGGTAACAAATTAAACCAGGTGTAATCTGTACAAAACAGGCTATAAACACAATACAGTAAGCCTTTTTAATAATCCTAGCATGATTTTAATGGCTACTCCAGTCTAATATAACGACTAAACATACCCAAATATTTTAAGAATCCTGACATTTAAATATTTTTAAGTCACCTAGTCTTTGCTGTCAAAAGAAAATAGCAAGGCTGTGAATGTTGCCTAAACTAAGAGCTGTGAGTGAACAACCAGAGGAAGACAGCAAACTGATCTTACAAAACTCCGCTACAGCACATTCACACACACAACCACAGATATTAATAAGAATCCATAGGCAAAATAAAAAGTACATGTTCAAGTTTTATAGAAGCACATCTTCGAAAAGACTTTTATAGTTATGGTTTCAAGTGTAACCATCAGTGCTGAAAAGCTTCCTTTCCTGGGCACTGCCATTATTCTTAGTCAACCCTCCAGGGGTTAAACATAAAGACAAACAGAAAACAATCAGAAGCAATCTTTCTAAGTCCTTTGTTAATATATTACTAGTAAGAAAACTTAGTACTAGCTGAAGAAAACCACAAGTGATATCATTAACATCCACTGGGAAACCGCACAGCAGACAACTGGTACAAAGCATATGTACTCCTGGCTTCTTCTTACCACTAAAAAAAACATAGTAGATAAAACCACTGCCTTGAATGAGGAAGTTAGTTAGGTACAGGCAGTGTGGGAAAATAAGTATGCGGTTGGACATCAAAACAGTTACGCTGGTAAAACTTTAATCTTGAAAACTTTAATTTTAATCTTACTGTTATTGATTAAACACTCTGAAATTCTAAAAAAAAAAAAAAAAACACCCTAAGAAAAGCTTCAACAAAAAAGCACCTTGTGCTTGCAAATAAAATATCTGGAAAATAGGCCAAAATGACAATATTAAATAGCCTTTTCCATTGTACTCATAAACAGAATAGCCACAAACACAGTTCTGTCTATAAGTCTGCTCAAGTTTTAGCTTTCGATCCTTTGCAGTAAAATAGGGATAGAAGCCACACTGTTAAAAGGCTGCTATCAACCATAGCTTTGAAGGGAAGAAATGTTTTCACAGACTATTCAAGAGGAAAACCAATAAAAGTGCATGCCAGAAGGTAAAAATTTATCCAGACATATTTACTGCCCAAGACCAACAGGCTTAGCCACAGATACAGAGCAGCTGCATGAACATGTCCCTGCTGCTTGAGCACTGAAGTCCATCCACTGTTGGGTGATAAAGCTGGGCAGAAAAGCCACACACAGGACATGTAGGTGTCCCTCCTGGGTCTGGACCAAATAACATACAGGTTTTTACCGCTGCTTTTCTTCAGAGAAAAGAGAAAATCTTATCTCTTTAGAATTCTAAGACCTCCAGAAGCATGAGTACCCCAAATGTAAATAGCACAGAGTTACTATAAAATAGGAGAGCAGTGCACAAAACACTGGAGGAGAAAAAGGCCATTGAGTTTTAAAATGCAACTGCAACACTAGACAGTGTAGGGCATTCATAATTTTGGGTAGCTTTACAAATGACATTTTAACACAAATGGCTAAATGGTTTTGATAACACATAGAACATCAACAGTAGGTGGCTGTTATAGAACACGATGCAGAGAACTGGTAATCCTACAATGACACTTAACTACAAACTGACAGTATTTCAAATTAAAAAACACTTGAATATATCATGCATGGTTTTGCCAATTTATCCTGAAAGGTATGAGACATCACTTCAATTCATGTTTTCAAAATTATTTTATCTGATCAGGCAAGCCTCATAAAGCAGTATTAAAGTAATCTTAGCCTACCAACCTTTAGGTTAAAAGCCTATCTGTCTTGCCAAAAGGGCAACTGTCATAATCTGCCTTAAATTAAAACTTTGGAATGGTGAATATACACTCTCTTCCATGCCCTAAGCTTAATTTTATTTCTGATAAAAGTCATAATGTTACTCAGTAAAGAAGGCACAATAAAAAATACAAACTGTAATTGTTGTATCTTTATGCTACGACTTTCTAGATAAACTTTTAACCGCCTTATGGTTTATACTGATTTCTGCAAAAACAGATCAGGACAAATATCCTTCCACTCAGTAGTAAGAACAATTTCAAGGATGTTGCATTGCCTTTCAAAAAATGCTGTTATCTAAGGACTTACATAGGGAACCAGAAAGTAGTCAGCAAGAGACTACTGCTACATGATAATCACCTAGATGAAAATCCTTCTGTGCGTAATGTAAGATAACTGAATCCAGGTTAACCCTCCTGGTTAAGCTCCTAAGCTACCTCAGACTGCAGCCATCACAGTCACTGTGTATGGCCCTAAGTCCTAGAAACAATGTGCAAGACTGTAAAAATAATGACTGTGAAAAAAAACCAGTATGATAGGTAGTAAAGGCAAGCAGCAATTTTATAGTACACTGTAGTATTCACTATTTTCTAATTTATTACTATTAACACGGTAAAATAAAATACATACCAAGTAATAGTAAAAGAGACAGAAGTCTCAAAAATGGCAGCTTGCAGGTACTGACTAATAAAGTAATAGAAATATCAGCATTCTCCATGGACTCAGCTCCATGTGTCTGTCTTCAATAAGGTCTTAAATTATACTTATAAAAGAAAAAAAAGACAATTCAATTTGCTCCAGATAAAAATATTTTCTTGCAATGATCTCCTATGTGCTGAAAACCTCACAAAGCAGGACTTCACACTTTTGACTCCTTCTTTTTGACTGCAGTTTGGGTATTTAGGTGGAATGAGGTGTCCTGGCAGTTCAGCAATGTGCTTTTGCGAAGTGCTCAGTAAGCCATTCGAACTCTGCCTGACCACACCACAGATTACAGTATGGAGACATCCAGTGCATCTATCAAATAAGCAGTCGGGTTACCAGCTATCAGCAAGACTGAAGGTAGACAGTACACACCTTACATGACTCCTCAGTACCAGAGAAAAGTAAAGATTGCAGATGCACAACTCAGATTTGGCCAGAGGGGATGTAGCAGCTCAATTTGCCACATGCAGATTACAGTTCAAAAACCAAAATCACAGTCTCAAAAGAACAGCAGCGGGTTTTATTTTTTGTGAGGTTCAGAAGTACTTCTAGGAGAAATGAAATGAGAGAAAAATAGTATATAAGTCTGGCTAATTCAAGTCTGGCAGATGGAAACACTGAGTATTATCTAAGAGCAAAATGACTGAAATATAATAAAATGTCTTGATACAAAGCTACAAAGTTATCAGTTATATTTTGTATACTAGGTCAAAAATGTACAGCTCAAATAAAAGTAAGTAGCTTTAGAAAATTAATATATAAATATTATTCCCAAAATCAGTATTTTATTAATGATGTTCCCCATTACTTAAAATCCAGTCAAACTATTTTACCCAGGAAAAGGTAATTCACTGGTTACAGACAGTGCAAAGAAAAGCTCTGGTTTGACTAAGGCATGCTCAGGTACATTCAAAGCCCAAGAATGCTCTTTTTCTTGCCTGAGTACCTGCAGCACCCCTTGCTGTGCTCACAAAGAGAAAAGCAATGCTTCCTAGAAAGGATCTCTAGGCTACGGCAGCCCACCTCTCCCACAAGTAAGAGACAGTCCCTGGTGCCAGCCACAGGAAGGGTAGGAGGGAACACTTTACCTCCCTAATGTCCAAGAAACAAAACCAACCTTATGCTTCTGGACGACTTTAAATAGAAGGAAAGCAAATCCATTATATTTACTCAAATAAATGTCAAAAAGGTTAATGTTATTACCCAAGGAGCTCTGTCAACCTTAAATATTATCACATTCTACAATTGTCAAATAAAGGCATTTCAAAAGCAACATATGGCATGGACTGCAAATACAAGTAATACATTACCTTTACCACATCTGAAACAAATTTTGTTTGTGCATGGAACAGGCAAGTGAATGAGACTATCTGGAGACCTAGATCACAAAAGGCAGGTAGGCATAACGGTTCATCCTACTTAACCATCGTTTTGACTGCTTGACCTATAAAGAACAGCTTCAGTACTAAAGCAGCTGCACATTACCTCCTAATCTCATGCATCTGTAATGAAATTAATGGTATTAAATTCTAACTTAAAAGTTACATATGTTATTTTCCTGCAGGATGAAAGAAATGCAAATGAAAAATTTATTATATGCCTTCTGGTCCTCTGTATCAAATTGAACTGAAGAGATCAGAAGTTTACTATATTTTATCACATGTTCATATCAGGGAGGAGATCAGAACTTATCATGATCTTTTTTTTCCTCTAGAAAAGTCAACTGAACCTAACTTAAAACATTATTGTAGATATCCTCTAACAGTTGATGTATAAGAAAACCTGTCTGATAACATGCTAGCAGAGTATCATTTCAAAGGAAGCATTTATAATTGTCCAAATATCAATTATATATTTTAATATTTCTACATTAACTTATTTATGGTCTCCTTTAGCCATCCATTAAAAAGACCTTATTAAATAGATTTGTTTCCCTAAACCACAATTTTTTCTTTGAATTAAGACAGATCTTTTTACATCAAAAAAGCAATTCTGTCTCATGAGACTTCAGTAATTTATTGTCTTTATTGTCTCCTCTTTGCATAAACACCTTCAAAATATTAAAAAAATACAGCAATTGACCATGTAATATCACTTTTGTTCAAGCTCTTGAAATATATAACTGAATCTGTGCATCTTCACATGGGGTACAATGGCAATCAGAAAGGATGACGCCTAATGCAAAAGTATTAAACTTACTGATGACACTAGAATCCAAAAGGTTAAGTGCCCCAAATTCACATCTGAACAGATTTATTTTAAGCCAAGTCTGGAAAACAAGTGAACATAGGAAGGGGAGAACAGAGTAAACATTGTATTTTCACCCTTGACTCCAGTTATAGCCAGTAAACTCAAAATGTTGATGCTCATCAGTTTTAAAAACAAAATTAAAAGAGTGAGACACCCCCGCACAGAAGTTTTGGTGTGAGCTATGACTGTCTAAAATGTTCTTTCAACAAAAAGAAGAAAAGTAGGCTGTAGGAAAAAGAGATTTTGGAAGCCACCAAGGCATAGTAAAATACTTGGTTTGAAGATACTTGGCTTGAAGATACTCACCTACTATGTTCTGGTGCAAACTGAACTACTGCTTAAACTACATAAAAGCACATGCACAAATCCCCTAATAGCCCATTTGTATCTACAGGCCCTCCTGAACGTTGAAAAAAAAAGACTACAAAGTGAACACTTCTTTGCCAAGTTCCCCAAATCTCTCCAGGGACAGGTAGGCAGCCTGAAAATGCAAGGTGTAGGTGAGGTGTCCAGCAAGAAGACACCATTAGAAGTACAAGACAGAAGAATTAATTAACAGAAAGAGCCAAAAATCCAAGTTTAAATTGAAAGCGAACAGTCAGTGATGCATCTTAAAGTTAAAAACTTTAGAGGTCTCTGGAATCAATATACCTCTGCTGAGAGAAAGCCAACAAACTGGCAGATATCAAAGAGCTCCAGGCTTAGCTGGAGGGGGCCAGAGTGATATCCAGTGGGTTTCATCAGAGCCCTGATCAGTATGGAGACACACACACAGGTTAGTAGAAATTGAAAAACCAGGCAAGAATCCATAGATCTGAAATCTCTATTTGCTGCCTTTTTGTGGCTTCTTGATTCACATTGCTTACCATGCCAAAGGTATAAAAAACACTGAAACAAAATGAAATTAAATTAGCAAGTCTTTTCATTAGGCAACCTCAACAGGTCTTTTAAAGGAAACAAAATGAATGGAGAAGAAACAATAGCCCAGGAAGATGTGATACTACCAAGAAACTGGTTTTAAAAAATCCTGTTCAGCCCATATGGGTTTTCCACAATTCCAGGTCCACCTCTTCATTGTACATACAAAATTTAAATGAGAATCAGGTATTTGACTGAATCACAGCCCTTGAGAGCATTCAATACCTGAGTAAAATAAAGAAACTAGTCCTGACACAGTAATGAGAGTGTAAGGAGAGATTCAGACTATCACATTTTTCCCCATCCATGCAACTCTTGTACTATTGCACTAACTCATACACACTGGAACAAGCGCAATCCCCCAAAAATCCATTATCATCATGGCAAATTTAAAGGCACTTGGAGCTGCTTTCCAAAAAGTCACAGAGACATCTCCAATTAATTTCAACATAATCAGTATTAGGCTCAAAATACCAAACTACCCTAGCACAAAAAATTGTTCCTACTATACCTACAAATCACACGTTTACAGTGAATTATAAAATTGTAAAGCTCTTAAAAAGTTTCACTGCTTGCTAAGACACCAGTACTACTTCAAAGGTTCCCAGATAAGGCATAGGTACCTCTTTTTAGGGAATGTCTCCCCTGAAGTATATCAATGACTTTGATGGTTCATGAACTTACCCTTGTTGCTAATATATGAAATGCAAAGAAAAGGTAATAAGCAACTGATGCTCAGGGAAGGCAAGAATGTTGGTATACAAACAGCAGAGCTATAAAGAAATTGACAAACTCCTTTTTGCTGTCTTGATCCAACCATGACAAATAATGCGAGCAACTCCTAATTCAGAATTATTTTCTGCATTTTTTAACACAATGAGCAATTAAACAAGGCTATGCCACTGTTCATTCTCTTTGCCAATAATAAGGGGGGATAGTTACTCTTTTATAAAGACCCATGTGATTTCTTCATCTAGAGTCTGATACAAGAATGTTTGCCTCTTCTATTTTTTTCTTTCAGCTCTACTCTCTTAAACATTTGAAAAGCACGAGTTATTATTCATTTGATGCAATTTAGAACAGATGTTATTCTGTTCTCCAGTTATCCAGATAATCTCTTAATTAAATATCTGCATACAGTACCCTGAGAAATGGATTGATATTTTAATCACATATTTCTCTACTTCATTATTTCACTGTTACTCTGGCACATGGGTAAATTGCACATGGTTATAAAAACCCCTGCATGGCTAAGTTCTGTAATGCACAAACCATAACAATACAATTCTCACAGTGACAGGCAGAAATTAACTCCCAAATGTTGTTCAGACAGCAGAAGCTTAAATGCTATCCAGCAAACAACCCTCACATTCTGAGCCCTTTACTCCCACTCCTTATTTAAGAACTTTTAGAGAACATGCAAAAAACTTGTGGGTGACGCAATCCTATACTGAAAAAATATCATGTATCAGTGAACAAACACTGAGATGATCTCAGTTACACAAGCAGTATACAAAATATATTTCCAGCATCACACTGCTCCATTTTTTCTCTACTAACTTTTAAGGAAAACATTTTTTTCAGACATAATTATGCATTTATACATCATAGCAAAACGTCGTCAAAGTTTTCTGTTACAGACAGAAGACTTGGGAAAACAATTTAGAGCTCTAGTACCCATCCCTTAACACGCTTCTCTAAAGTAAAACACTGAATAAACCTCCACCAACACAGTTTTGTTGAAGAGGGCTAGAGGATTAAGTTTAACTATCTGAATCCTTTCCTAAGGTGTCAGATATTAGCTAATCCTATTATATCCTAATGCACTGACTGATTTATTTGGTATGTTAAAAACATCAGATCACCTTTACCCACTAGGCTGGATCCTTCTTATGTTAATTTCAAAAAATAACCTTCCCCTCAAGAAATGTAGTACTATAGTAAAATGCATGTTGAAGCTATGTTAATGTAATAATATACTTTTATTGTATTAATCGCTAGAATAGTTCAATGTTTTTATGTATGCCTGGGATTTATGCTTTGATTTAGATTTTATGTATTATGTACAAATATTTAACACTTGTATATTACTGTTTATTATCAATGTTATTGTATATCTTATTAATAAATATTTTAACATGTAATATATAAAATATTACCAGATTTCAAAGTGAAGGGAAATTGTGAAAACCACTAACAAATCAGTCATGTATGGAAAATAAAAGATGCCATACTCCTTCTCAGTGGATTTTCTGGAGGGTTTTTCCATTGTTTGTTTGGCTTTTTTTACTTAGTGATCATTTGAAGAGTTTCCCAGAATGTCCACAGAGATCCCAAAATGGAGCAGAATAATCCCTACCAACCAGCAAGGAGCGCTTCTGGTAGCTCAAGACACCAACGTACATGCGAAAGGACCTTGGCTGGCATCACCCAATGTCCCCGCCCTCCTACACATGGGATTATGTCCAAGCCACTCACTATGCTGACAGCAGGCAAAGGCAGACCTCACAGCCATCTTCAGCTACCTTATGGATGGGATTAACGAGGGATCACAGTTCCCAGGGGAAAGGATGAGAGGCCACAGACACAAGCCTTCATGTGGAAGAATTTTGTTAGAAATAAGGCAAGATTTCTCCCCTTGAGAACGCTGAAATGTGGGAAAAGGGTGTCAGAAGACTGTGAAGTCTCTCTGGCTTTGGGGGGATGCAAAATTGGAATGGGCAGAGTCCTGAGCACACTGGTCTGCTCTGAGCCAGGGGATGGATGAGAGGATGTCCTCATGTCCCTTTCAAGCTCAACTGTACTGTGATATTATTCTGTGCTTCTGTGGATGGGCACAGGAAATTTCTGTATCAGTGACACAGGCATTTAGTTGCACACTCATGGTCAAGACAACCTCCAAATGAGAATTTAAGAACTTTTTCCTTAAGTGTCTCGTATTTAACAATAAAATCCAACACATTAGGGCTTCATGCAAAGAACAGTCAGCATTACAAACAGCATACTGTCCAAATCAGAAAACTGATTTGATTAGGACTAGGAAAATTTTTATTTGCATTATGTAGTTTACTGTAACTAATCAGACATAAACAGATGTCTATCTTCAGTCTGAAGTGAACTCTATGTGTTCAGTGAAAGGCTACGATATATCAGGAAAGGCTTAACCTAGTCTATCCCCATCTGTTGAGTACCTAAGTGGCTTACCAACTTAGTTCTTCCCACAAGCACAGCATTAAATATCGTATCTGTATGCAGTTCTCACTGCACTCCCTTATACACAGGAATCTAAAGATTGCTAATGATCTGTAATCCAGCTATAGGCAGAAAAAAGTAGATAATCTCTTTGAGAGGTACTCTCCTAAATGTTAACAGATGACTAGATTGCACAAAGACTAAGATCAAAACCTCAATGACAGTAACTTCCTTTCTTAAACACATGGCAATGTTACATTGCTTATAATTAATTAGCATTATTTCTTCATGACAATTTCAGGTAGTAAGTTAACCAACTTATAGATCAAGTTTTGCCAGCAAATAGAAAGAAGGAGTTTCTAGCATTAGTTCTTGATCTTTACATATACAGAGGACAAAAGACAAGAATTCAGGATGCACTTATTAATTATCCAGTGCAGGTATTGCTGCTTAGAAAGGCAGGGATAGGTGACGTTGTGGATGATGGAAATATTCTTTCTTAACCTTCTGCAGTCCCTAATCTGCGTTTTCCATTATCACTGCTCACAGAAACACTGTGTCTTTTCAAATGTCATCACAGCTGGCTGCTACCACCCTGGTTTGACGTCAGAAACACTGCGGGGGTCAAGTGTCTCACATAAAATTATAATGTTTCCAAAAGCATTTATTTTGCATCATCATCGATGCACCTTCCCAAGAAGCACAGAACAAAACTATATACTTTAATCTTTCCAGTAGTTTATTCAGAAAATGGCTCTGAGTCAAAGCAAAATCCCACAATACCCTATCCAGATACAGCGGACACTGGGATAAGCAGTGAGGGAAAACAGAAAGGAAAGTGAAAACTACTAAATAAAAATTGGACACTGGATCAAAAGACAGAATAAAACACTGTACAACATTTTTTAAAGTCCATTGAGAATAATTTTTTTAATGTTATATTTGCCATGTAAAGATTGCCACTGAAAGATACTTCATCTTACAGAGAGACATTTCTGCTTAAAATGCCTAGAAAAGAGCAAAGGCAACCTTTCCAAACTTTCCAATGTTTGCAAGTATTTCAGCATGAAAAGTCCTTTGGGTCATAAATACTGGGTAAGCGCTTGAACACATTCTCCTTTCATGGAGTTTCTACCCCTTGCATCATTACAGCTTTTTTGCATGCTACTTCTTGGAGCAAAATCTGCCTTTATACAGAAGCAAAACCTCTCAAGATGCATGGGGAGAGCATAAAGCATTAGGCTCACACTGTATCTGTCAATTCTTCCATTTACAGTGTTCCTAGTTATTGTTGCCAAGCTATAAAAAGTATCTATTTCAAATAACTTACCGTACGAAGAAGGAGCAAGTCAAAGTTTACTGTCTGCCTAAAGTTAATTTCAGAAGAATAAACCAAACGTCTTTCATTTTGGAAAGAACCATCCTGTGCAGATACTCAGCTATATAAATGATCTAGATTACAGTTAATTACAGCTGCTACTCCAGAGTTTATGACTGCCCATCCCAGATGCACTGCTAAACCAGAGTGCAATTGAAGTCCTTGGGCTGTAATTAAGATCCATCAGTGGAAGTTTCATGTTTTACTCAAAAATCTCTATACTTGTGGTGGCATTCTCTTTTTTGCCAGAGCAATAACAACAGATTAGGAGCAAATCTGGAACTTCATAATGAGCTACACCACACTCATGACTGGTCTCAGCAACAGGCCTCACCATGATTAGCATCCTGGCAGTTCAAACGCTCACTGTGAGGTCCAAACCTCCTGACGTACCTCCAGAACACCACATTCTCTAACAGACAGGTCTGAAAGCAGTAGATTGTCTACCTCTGTTTTTAACAACTCCTGTCTGTTCTAAAACCTGGACATATTCATTAGTGACCTGACCTGGGGCCAGCGCAGGTGTGCTGTTTGAACCAACGTTAAAGCTGCAGCCAGCATGGCCAATGCTGCCTTCCTATAAAATCACCAGTGCAAAACAAGGCTGGGAAGAGGTTTGTGAGGTCCCACTCATCTCTAAACACAAGACTGCCAGGAAAAGTATGTAGGCACACTTAGTGACAGAAAAACTTTCTTTGTATCCTTTTCTATCCATACTCCTCTCTGGGCCTGCCACATGGAGATCACTCCCCTTTCCCTACCTCTCAGCTCTCCAAAGTTCTTGCGAACAGGCTGGTGATCTGAGACACCACTGTTGATTGCCACGGTCATGCTAGCGCTAGTACTCACAAAAGGTCTGAGATTTGAGGCTACTATGTTAGTATATAACTAACCCTAGCAATCTAACAGTACGGATGGATGACTACATGCCAGCACTTACACCTATATGCCAGCCCTGCTCAGCCTCATAGGGTAGGTACAGCTTTGTAGAGAAATGTTCCTACAGACATTAAATAGCCTACTGTCATTTACAGGAAACAGATACCAGAAGTGTACCTAGGACTTGCCCTAATAAAAAGACATGGGTGGAACAAAAAGTCAAACCAAATACAATTGACTTTCATAAAAGCTAGCACTGTAAGATAAAACAAGAGCTGAACATAGGCAGAAGGAATAGGTGTCATAAAACTTAACCTTGAACTGAATCCTGCCAATAAACTAAAGCTGACTTCCAGTACGTTATTGTACACTTTGAGGTCTCTAAAGGCCTCTTTTCACCCTTGACAATAGTCTACTGTAATTGTCACATGGCAATCAGATCTGTTGAGTATGCAGGAACTCGCTCCCTTTCAAAATGTTATGGTGCTTACAAAGGATTTTATTCATTAGACAAATTAATAGCTGTTCTTTGAACTCCATCTCCTTCACACAAATCTGTGCTGACTGCCAGTCCAGTGCTGCCTGGAGAACAGTGGAGAAGGGCTTCAGAAACTCAGCTGTGACAAGAAAAGCAAGCTCCCATGAAAAATCTTACTGGAAATTGTAACTGAAAATAAATTCTCAAGGCAACATGATTGTTACAATAAACAAAACTTAAAAAAAATTTCCCACTAATAATACAAGAGGAATCTGATGGTGATGTTGTTCCCTCTCCATCTCCCTCACTTCAGAATCAGATTATTCTAATTTTCAAGTCTATTTTTAGCAAACCTGTTGGGTATCATGAGAAAAATATCACAGAATTCTCCTCCACAGACAGGTATGCAAATACCTCATTGTGTCACTTGAATATAACCTAAACACAGGTAACCTGCAAGAAAGCAAACAAGGGTGCCCTTGTACCCTGTTGATACTTAATTCATCATTTAGCTTTCTGGAAAGGGTTGTTAATGTAAGTCACCTGTAAGGGTGATGAGGCACTGGAATGGGCTGTCCAAGGAAGCTGTGAATGCTCCATCCCTGGCAGTGTTCAAGGTCAGGTTGGACAGAGCCTTTGGTGACATGGTTTAGTGTGAGGTGTCCCCACCTATGGCAGAGGAGTTGGAACTAGATGATCTTAAGGTCCTTTTCAACCCTAACTATTCTATGATTCTATAATGTAGGTTTCCTTGTACAGATGTGACTTACTGTTAAAACTAACAAAGAAGTGCTTTTTGGTTTTATGTTTAATGTTTAGAAATGTTCTATTTGCAAAACTTATTAAATGGCATTTTAAAATCACAGTTAAAATCTACTGGAGGAAACACACACAATAAATTTTCATTTATTCAAGTATAAAATTTTTTATGCACTCTTATGTTCATATTGTCATGGAAAAGAGTCTGAAAATGAATGTGGAGGCTGTAGATAACTATCCCTCATTTCAAGCATACTGAAGTGCCTACACTCTTTGAAATCTCAATTGCAATATGTATATTTAAATAATTCAAGAAAATGATGCTATTTGGAATTTCCTCAATGTTCTTAAGAAGTTAAATTCATTTATTCTGAATTCAATCCCAAATAAAGGGACACTTGTATTAGAACAAGCTTGAGAAATGCCATTCTAAGACTGTATTTTCCTGGGGATGCTTTAACACCTGAAAATGGTAGCTTACTGCAGGATTTGAACTTTTTAACCCTTCTTGAATCTTTAGTGTTGTTTCTCTGATTTTGCTAGAAGAAATAACATTTAGGGAAGTCTGGGCCTGTTGTTTTACATGAAACTGGACAGACTCCAGTCTTGAAAGATCAAAAAGTTAACACCACCAAAAAACTTCACATTGCTGCAAACTAGTGGCTTCCAATTTAATGGAGTGCCATCTTGGAATGCCATCCGGGGTTTTATTCAATTAATCTTTCTGACAGTTCCCATTGAAGACAATGAAACACACATCATATACATCATTCTGGCTGAATATCACTGACTGACATTAGCATTTCCACACTAAAGACTTGGCTCAATACTTGCAACAGGAGCTACCACCTAAATGATGAATTCATCTAAAATGAATACAGTCATAATTAAGTATGGACAGAAATCAAACATCTAGCTGATTTACAACTGAACTGCATATGACAAAATAAAAGCAGCTATCACAGTGCCAACAAATATGTAAATGAATTTGAAAGGAAAACTGCAAGGCTAACATTGTAAAACTGGCATTTGAGGTTTGTATTTCTTCATCATTCCTGCGATGATCTTGCTTGATCCATTTACACAGTTTGTGCCATGACAAGAAAAAAGTAGTTGTTACTTGAAACACAAAGTGAAAAAAAAACATTAAAATGGACTTCTAAGATGATTTGTCCAAATGCAAGGATCCTTCCTGGCACAGCAAAGGGAAAGCACTCTGAGGTACTACACTGTGGTGTCAGGCTGACCACAAGCTCTTCTGTGATCATTTGAACACCTGGAATGCAAAGAAGAGGCCGTATGGCCTCATTTCCTATTCTTAAGGCACAATAGCAAGCTCTGCAGATAAGAATTAACACTCAAAGTCCGGAAGTAAACAGCAATCAATGTATTTTGAACGGATAAATCACATCACAATCAAATCCAAAACAATAGCCAGTTATAGCTTCCACAATAATTAATGACCAACAAAAATAAGGGCATTGCTTTCACTTTATATAACATGCACATAACAGCAAAACTTTGTCGAAAATATCCCATATGCATTACTGGCCCTTTCATGTAGGAGGAAGCATATCCTTACAAACTGCCAAGAGAGCAAAGTGCTTACACTGCTGGGCAGGAGGGTTGTGGAAGGAGAAAGGCTGCTGGCCATGCCACAGGAGGCAGAAAAACTCCTTATGAAAGAGAATTTGGGAAGACTGATACAAACAGAACACCTGTAAAGCACATTTTCTGTCTGATAAGCATTCATTGCAGTTTCTGTTCCAAGTCAACAGAAGACTTCCCAGTAACAAAATGGTTGCTTAATTTGTGCTTTTTGTTTTTAATGTTTATTCTAAATTAGATCCTGTCTTTAGAACTTTTCTCCCCATTGAGCATTGAGAATTAAAGGAAGTTTATAGATTCCTCTTCAAGTCTAGTAATACACTACAACTCAGAGATGTAATGAAAGATAATTTGCCCTTTAAAAAAATATAGTTACGAGAAATCCTTTCTCAAGCATAGAACAACTAAACCTTGCGAACAGCAATTTCCTGCCATATGCATTAACTGTGTCTCAATGAGATTTTCACTTTAGTATCAAAACAACCTAACAGTGGTATCCAGCAGATGAGAAGTCATGTCACAGACTGGGTGGATCCTGACAGCGCAAGAAGGAAAATTATGGAGAACAACAGTTTCAGCAAGAGAGCTGCAGTTTCCTATCATTTCACCTTATGCTCTGCACTCTCCTCATCCCTTTCCCACAGTCATGTTTCTTACCACCTCCTCTTTTTTAATGCTTTTCTCCACACTGAAGCAACAGATCAAATGTTGTGTTTCAGCAAACTTCTAGGAGTGACATTTGGTGCAATGGAAGATGACATGGGAGAGTGGCTCCCCTGCAGGGATGCTGCTGGGAAGCAGGCCTGGACCACTCTGCTGGCTGCTGTCCTGGAGATGGACCTCGGCTACAGTTCCTTGAATGTAAGCCAGACTTACCCATATTCCAATGGGTAGCAATTAATTTTAAATCAGAGGTCTGCATAAACGTGTTGTACAATCTTAGCAGCAGCAACAAAGCATAAGGTTGAAAGATAAAGGTTTTGCAGATGTCTATCTTGCCAAAAGCCCTACCAGGGTAGCAAGCCTGACCATCCTCTGCATCCAGCGAGCCAATGATACCACTATGAAGGGCTTTCCACAGTCAGAAAAACCTTGGTTAAGCAGGAAAAGGTTGGTTTTTTTTTTCCATCAAAGTTGCTTTACTGCCTTTAATTTCCTATCAGCCATTCATTAACTCAATACAGTGTTCAATCATATCAAAGTCTGGTGACTTTCACAAACATAATAAACCTTAAGTAGCTGAGAAATGCCCTAGCTCTAGTCACTGCTTCTTCTACCCACCCTTGTTCCAAAATCTTTGTTGTTTAAAGCCACCATAGTCATGCAGTAAACATCCCACCAACCATGCTGACAGACATGCTAAAATGCCTAGAAGCAGCCCACGTTCATATTATGGTAAGCGCTGCAAAACTGCTGAAGGGTCAGCTGGCTGAAGCTATACACCCCACATTTTCTTTCCTTCTATTGTCAGCCATTAAAAAAAATCACAAAACCAGAAATACATGCCAGAGAAGGATAAGAGATATAACTGGTCTTTTAAGGTAGATAAACAAAGAACAAGGAAGTATAACACACAACAGAAGGAAGCAAAGCAGCAAAGACACCTCAAAATCTTTAACAATGAACTATACTTATATTTAAGAAGACAATAAGACAACCAACCCATGAGGTATAAACTTGGATGCAGACAGTGAAAGACTGAGATATTATTGCCAAAACAAAATATGCCACTAAACCTTTGGCAGGAAGGCAAGTAGAATCTCTAAACAAGAGTAATTATACTAACAAGCCACTTACACACAATAAATACTGAATAAAGACAAATAATAATTAATTCTTTGTGACAGCTGTCACTAGATTATAGCAATCACATTAGCACTGTAGCTGCTCAGAAGCAAAACTACAAAACAGTCACCAAAATGGCCTTTATTTTCCAAATGTTTTAATTAACATAACAGATTTGGGTGCTGCTTAAATCCATTCCTAAATTAATTGCAATTCTGAGCTATGTGTACTTCAGTGCAGGCAAATCTCACACCTCTCATTATGTCAGTGAAATAACAAAGGCGCTTTTGAAAGCTAATTTAGAAAATAAATTTCCAGTACAAAATAGATTTAAACATTTTGGGGAGTTTACTTCCCATACAATGTACCATCAAGATCTGTGCATGTGGCTTTGGCTATGCACAAGAGCTCTGTATTTTCCCAAACAGTCAGGGTTCTTTTTTCCTTATTTCAGAAGACTAAATGAATTTCACACATTTTTGATTGTTCTTCCTTAACACACAGAGAAAAGGAATGTGCCATGACCTCTGCTGCTGTTCTGGAAAGGCATTTTTTACAAGGTAATTGCCATACAAAGCTGAAACTTCATGTTCTGATGTTTAAACATCTTAATGATTAGTCAAATTTCACTGCAAAAGCAACTGGGAAAACATTTTTAAAACAGTTTACTAATTCTAGTAAAAAAGAAACCATATTTTTTGCTTCCTGTACATCCTGTATTTGGCTTCTGCTCTGATGTTTGTGAAAAGTAGGAGTTGCTGCAGAAAACCAAAACAAAACAGGACTCTCCATACAGCTGATAGATCAACACATAATCTCAGCACTCTTCTTCCCAAATGGTTTTGTTAAATCCATAGGTTTCATTGAAAGGCTATAAAGAAAACAATTAAAAGTCACATCCATCTTCTGAAGCAGAAGGGGCTTGGTGAGATCTAAGGAAATTCTACTGAGGAATTAACACCTTCAGTTATACTAACATCTCGTCTACTTTTTGAGGACTTCACAAAAAAATGTAAAAAGTATTCTATTAGGAAGAAAGCATCTACAGAAAGAAATCCACAGAAACATTGTGAGAGAATGAATTCTTGCACAGCTTTCAAACTCGTGGTTTTACTTTCACAGGAACAAGCTTAAAGTTTGTTAGCTTTGCTTTTAACTCCGGATATTTTTATTCACTTCTGTAGTATTTTGGGTTTTTTTTCTTTCCTGTCTGCTTATGCTTTAAATAGCACTTGGTGTCCTGGAAAGATACCGAGTCAGATTTCCTGAAAAAGGACTGTGATTTTAATATCAGCAGCATCTGATCCTGCATGTTTCCGGCAGATAGAGCAGAAACACCACCTGATTTCTGCAGTTGTGCTCTGGGTGTTAAGAACCATTCAAAAGCCTAAGAGACCAGGAATTTGCTTCTTTGTGCCAGGGAAACCAATCTCTAAGTGTCTGCAATAACTAACCCCTTTTTTTTGCGGGGATACTTTATATCCAGATCAGTCCTGTGGCTCAGGTCCATACGGGGAGGTAATGGCATGCAGCTGCAGCCCAACAAAGGTGGACTGCACCAACTCCCAGAGTGCAAGAAGATAAAGGAGAAGCTGCTTTTACCACCCCAGCATCTGCAAGAGCAACCCAAGCCGTGCCTCCAGAGCTCTGGGCTTCCACTGGGAAGACCTATCTACATAAAAAGAATTGCTATTTCTGGAACACTCACCAAAGTCTTACACAACACTCCGTCAGTTGCATTATCTGCTTCAGAGACGGTAGTGGTGTGTGCTACAGCATGCTTGGAGAACCAGGGAAGATGCTTTTTATGGCACAGACTAAACCTTAGAGGCCATGCTGCAGCACAGATTATATTCACGAATCAACAGAGTGCCTGATTTCTAAAATATAGTGACAGTAATAATGTGGAAATGATGACAGATTTATCCAAACCCTCACGTAAACAGGATTCAGAGGAACAATGTTAAATTGACTTACGTGACTTGATACAATCAACACCATTCAAAATCTAAATCAAGACAACACACCGCAGCATTAAGTGAAATAACTGAGCTCAGGCACAGGTTATTCCCTGCATTCAGTCAAAATATCAGTCCCTTTGGAAGGTATTAATTTCCTTGTCTGTTTAGCTGTGCTGTTTAGAACAACTGATTACCCAGCTCAGGTGGTCTTTCAAAAATCCCACCTGGAAACCTGTTTTACAACTGATTATTTTTGACAGTAAAAGTTGCTCCTCAACCAGACAAGGAGAGACCCTTGTGGGAACCTCTTTGCTTCCATTCTGCTACTGTCTTCACTCATCTGCTTTCATCTGCGTTACTTGTATTGATTCTGCAATCCTGCAGCAGTCATCCCCTCTGAAGTCTTCATGCCTCTTCTCTTTTGCCTTATATTCTCCCGTTCTCCTTAAACGACATCTCAGGGGAGTGTTCACACCACGTAATTTCAGGTTAGGAAGCTAGCCTTCCTATTGAAACAATGGCTGTAGCATCTCCACCCCACAGCTGAGAAGAGAAGCCTCATTAGGAACAGAAATGGAAGCCCACGCCCCAGAGTTGGCTGTCACTCAGCCCCAGCCCCACAGGCAGACGAGCCTGCTTCTTGATACCTGAAGGAAGGCAGGCAGGCAGGCAAGCTCCCACGCTTAAAGCCTACACTTTGAGCAGCATTTAAATCTTCTTGAACAAGTGAAACCTAAAAAAGGAAATACTGCTGAAACAAAAATTTTATTAACTACGGTATAACCCTTCAAATGAAGGACTTACTCAAGAGTCTCACCACCACTTCTAGTGCCCAGAAGCGGAAGCTGACTGAACAAGCAACAAGCACTTGCTTTCCTTAACAGCATGAGAACTGTAAACAAATTAACACAGGAAGGATGTTATGGCAGTTTTCCAACAGGTACACTAAACCGTACAGGTGAAAATCATACTAGTGCAACAGCAAGGGAGAGCTATGGAAATAACAGGGGAAAGGGCTGCATGGGGCTGCGGACAGGAGAGCTGGGGTTTCTCAGCCTGGGGAAGAGAAGGCTAAGGAGAGACCTTACAACAGTCTTCCAAGTGCCTAAAGGGGGCCTACAAGAAATCTGGAGAGGGACTTTTTACAAGGACATGTAGTGACAGGACAAGCAGGAATGGTTTCAAACTGAAAGAGGCGAGATTTAGATTAGATGGAAGAAAGAAATTCCTTACTATGAGGATGGTGAGACACAGGAACAAGTTGCCCAGAAAAGCTGTGGCTGCCCTATCCCGGGCAGTGTTCAAGGCCAGGCTGGACGGGCCTTTGAGCACACTTTGCTAGTGGGAGGTGTCTCTGCCAACAGTAGGGGTTTGGAACTGGATCAGCTTTAAGGTCCCTTCCAACCCATGATTCTATGATTTCTAGGTAGACAGAGACACTGTGCATTGCATATGCTCCTATTTCTTCCACAGAGCATGAGGAGGCAATCTTAGAATCATAGAATGGTTAGGATTGAAAGGACCTTAAGGTCATCCTACCATTCGGTCATTAATTTAAGGCAGGATAAAGCACATATCACTGCCTACAACCACAGCTAAAGAAAGTAGTTTCTGCTTAGAATGAAAGGCGCAGACTTAGCAACTTAGAAAACTAGTCCAAACAAACCATCCTTTTTTTAGGAGGAAAAAAAAGTTTCGATCAACACATATGCTGCTCTAAGACATGCTGGTCTGTATGATAAGTGATCTGTCAGAAATTTATTTAGAACAAGCTAAAAGGCAACTTCAAAGTCTTAACTATAATGCAATCACAAGAATGAACAGCTCTTACTCAGTGAAGTCCACGACAAACCACTGAGACTCCTCCACACCATCATCAAAGCACACTGTAAGAGTTTACCTGCACTCTTGGATCACTAATTTAAAGGTAATTATTCTTTCCCTCCCAGAACATGCTGAGCAAGCAGTGGAGCACCTCACACTTGGACCTTAGAATAGGTTTTCTGTAGTGTGGCACTTGCTCCAAAGATTTAGCTGAAATATTATGAGATGTATTACCTAATTTTTATTTTAAAATAATTTTCAGCTATTATTTTCTGATAACATCTGATTCTACTGAGATTGCCTGATCTCTGTGGCTTTTTTGCAGATTCCTGGAACTCAAAACCAGATGAACCCATTTCTCTGCTGGCTTTCCACCTTGACATACTGTATTATAAACTAGCTTGAAGCAAGTACTCACAGCTGAATTAATATCTCCTGGACAGAGCTTAAAATGGATAAATCTGACATGAACTACAGCATAAATATCAAAGTGAAGTTCTAACAGCATCTGACCCTTTCAGCAAGTTTTTTGCTCATGATTTTGACTGTATCTTCTATGCTCAGTGATTTACAACCCTGTTTGGCCTGCATGTGCTAGTTACCATCATATAAAAGTGGTTCTTACACTAACATCACCATTCCTCTTACCACCAGTAATATGCTTCTGACACTTTTAAAGGTAAGTTTGCTTGGAATTAAAAATAAGACAGAAAAAGTACATAGTTTTATACAGCTTTTGTCTCATTGACAATCAAAGAGGAGTTTTTTTGCAACAGAAGATCCAAGACCTAAATTTTAAACCACAAATATCTTAAATAAAAATGTTAAAATATTTTTTTCCATATGATCTGTTTTTTTCCTGTACTAAACAATATGAAAATTAATACAAACAGAGGGGAAAAGAACATCCTTCTCTATTCACCCTCCCCCTAGAAAGTGAGAAATAAATTACCTTGTGTTAATACAATTATTTGTGTGGAGTACACAGGGCACATTTAATTTAAGCAAGATCACATTATTTAAGTATTAATATCTATTGGGCTTGCCTGAAGTCATTTTCTCTCCATGCACTCCCACACAAACTCATTACGGACAGAATGGTCAGGAGCCTTTTATATGGTATTGATCATGGCTGAATACCACAAAAAGCATTAAATATTCTGGCCTACATTTAATGCAGAGATTTCCATAAGAGCAATAAAGAGACTCTGGAAAGGTTCTGTTACCATTATTTCCACCTGCTTTAAAGCATAAAGATGCATACAGTTCTCTAGTAGCAGACATATTCTTCCAAAGGATACGTTTTTCCAAAGGATACCATTGCAAATTGTTCTCTTCTTTAGACTTGACTTAATGCTTCAATAAATTTATTATATCACTTATTCTACAGTGCCTTCCAGGTATCTATGTGTAGTATACAACTATGTGTGTGCATGAGCACATACATGCTTTCTATGCTTTATTTTTCAAAGTCACTCTTAGCATTCCAGTCAAGGACTTCCAACATTAAAGAAGAAAACTTCTATTGTCATAGAATCACAGAATAGTTAGGGTTGGAAAGGACTTTAAGACCTTAAAATCATCTAGTTCCAACCTCCCTGACATGGGCAGGGACACCTCCCACTAAACCATGTCACCCAAGGCTATGTCCAACCTGGTCTTGAACACCACCAGGGATGGAGCATTCACAACTTCCCTGGGCAACCCATTCCAGTGCCTCACC
>JASSUY010035999.1:0-41647 GCA_032466535.1 Forpus xanthops
TTCTGCCCAAGAGCTCATCTCAGTCTCCCCTCTGGCAGGTTAAAGCCATTCCCCTTGTCCTGTCCCTACAGGCCCTTTTCCAAAGTCCCTTTACAGGTTTCTTGTATCTCCTTTAGTGGGGCGTCCTATGCATACGCTCTCTTGGTCCTGCACCTTCAGGATGGAAGAACCACAGCAGGAGGATGTTGAGCCCCATAGATACATCCAGCTCTCCCTCATGCCTCCCCCCCCATCCTCCCTCACCTTCCCCTACATCCACATCCCATCTCTTGCCTCCGGAGGGGCCAGGAAATTGGGAAATGGCCAAAATGAAACAAGTTTTTCCTTCCCTCCTGGGTGACAATTTCAACCCTGCAGGAGCTTCATGCTCACCAGCTGGCTCCTGCATCCACAGCAGCCCTCAGCACCCCAAAGGGGAGCACCGGCTCTTTCTTACAACTAGCATAAGCATTTACCCTATTAGTAATTATTATTATTATTATTTAAAAATCTATTTTTTTCTCTGCAAGGGGAAGGACGCTGCTATTTATTCATAGGTGTTGCAGTTGGCTGCCTTGTTTCAGCGGTGTTAAGGCTCTCTCCAAGCAATAAGAGCATCTCTGGAAGAGCAAATTGAGCAGCTCAGTAGCAGGCGGTGTCTTCCTCACAGAGCAAAGCTGTTTATTCTCCTCATTGGGTTTCAGATGAATACATTTGCCAGACAGCAATGATATTAGCCTTGTCTCAAAGACTTTATCAATTTGCAGTTGTCTCTTCGATGCTAGTATTTTATTGAACTGTCTGAGATGATTCCCAAGGAGAGGACTGCAATTTAAACTATTAAGTAATTTGGAAGAGCAATTAGTGTTAATCTGGAAACTCCCTGTGCTGCTCCTGAATAAATCAACCTCTCCATGAGAGTCATGCTGAAAGAGCCTGGGCTGATTTATGTGGAGCTGGGGGGGGGTGGGGTGGGGTGGTGGTGGACTACTTTCAGCCAGGATAACAAGGAGCAAGTTTATTGCCTGGAAAACTTTCAGATATGGATGGTGCTGTGGTTTAGACAGCGTCAGAGATAAGAGAAGGTCTCCATGTCCTCCTTGCTGCATGTTTTCATGGGATTAGACCTGGCTCATGACTGCATAAGGCATCACATTTTGTGTCAGGTACTAGAAACACTGTGGTCCCATCAGGTGGACCTGGTGGACGTGAAGCTCCTTCCTCCTCCGACTTGCTCTCTGTTGGCTTCTGCTCAAAACCAAGCACCAAAACTGTATGAAGTCTCCAAGCCCAGCCTGTGCCAGCAGTCTCTGTGCTCTGCCTTGCACCCTGCCTCCTCTGCCTGTGTGATGGGCACCTTTGCTCTAAACAGGGCCAGAAGTGGTTGCTCAAGAACTGTGACCCAGCCAAGTCAACAAAATGGCTAAGGTTGGAAGAGACCTTAAAGCTCATCCAGTTCCATCCCCCTGTTATGGGTAGGGACACCTCCTCTAGACCATGTAACTCCAAGGATGACTATGCTGTGTGTTTGACCACCTTCACGGGTAACATTTCTTCCCACCAGTAGGTCATAATTTCCAGCTTGTGCTGCTGCATTGCCTCCTGTCTCTGGTGACCTCCATCTGTATTTTCCTCAGCTTTCACTTAGGTGGTTGCGGACAACCATTAGGTTTCTTCTTCCCTCTTCTTTCTTGGCAAGAAGGAGCCCAATTCCTGCAGCTTCTCCCTGTGCATGGTGTCCAGTCCTTGACTGGGTTGCTTGTTTCCAATAGACTTCCTTCAGTGTGTCCATGTCAGCCCTGTCCTGGGGAGCCCAGAACTGAACTGATCACCATCCAGAACTGTAAGTACCAAATAGAGGGGAATAATACAGAGGAGAAAGCAATCTGTGTTGGCCAAGCTGCAGCGTGGTGGTTCTTATCCACCAGGATCTCCAGATTGTTTTCCCCAAAGCTGCTTTCCAGCCATTTGGACGCTGATACTTGGGCTTATCCCATTCCAGAGGCAGGACTTAGTGTTTGCCTTTGAGTTCCCTGAGCCCCTGTTGGGCTGCTTATTCAATCCGTTGTGGTCCCTCTGGGTAGCACCTCTGCCTTCCAACAGGTCAGCTGCTTCCCCCATCTGGTATCACTTGAAAATGAGCTGAGTGCAACCTGATTTACCTGCTTATCCACTGTTTGGTAGCAACGGTGCTACAGGAGGCCTTGCCAAAGTGAGCTTATACAGCTTGCACTGCTCTGCCCTGGTCCACAGAGCAAATCCTCTCAACTGGAAGGTGATCAGGTGCATTGGCCATGATTTACACCTGGTTAACCCCTGCTGGCAGTTCCCAATGACTTTTTGCCCATCACAGGTGGAAATAGCTTCCGGGAGGATTTGCTCCATCACCTCCTCAGGCAGACAGAGCAGTCTGTGGTTCCCTACATCATCCGTGCTGGATGATAGGTGACATTTGCCTCTTTCCTGTCCTAAGGAAACTCCTCTCATCCCCACTGTCATTCAGCAACAGAAGCCAGGGTGAAGGCAACCTTGGCAGAGCAGAGAGCCCATTGCAGCCTCCTCTCCCCACCTTGCCTTTCTCTTCAAGGTCATCCCAGGGAAGATATTTGTGTTTCCAGGCAGCATCATGCTCCTTGTGCCCCCACCTCTCCAGACAGTTGCTTCTGTTTGGAGCTGTTGCTATTTTCTTGTGGCTGCTGGTTCCCCATTCGGATACCTTCGTAATCCACCAAGGGACCTCGCATCTCCCTTCCTTTCTCCTTGTTTTCTTCTTCTAAAGCAATTAGCGTGGCTTCAGGCCCTCTGCAATCCATCAATTAATACAAGCTGCAGCAGTAAATTAAAGGGAAACAGGAACAACTATGCTGGGATTAGGTCACTGAAACTATAAACTTTGGAACAAATCAGATTTCCTTGGGAAGGGAAATGGACAGCGGTGGTATGTCAAGTCATGAGATGAGACAGGCTCAGAGCAACTTTCCAGAGTCTCCTGACTTCGCTGCTGGATGCCAGAACTTCTTCCCTAGGGAAAGTTTTGGGTTGCCAGACCCTGTTGCTGCTCAAAACTGTTTGGATAGCCAAACAACAAGAGAGAAAATGGGAAAGAGGATGGTGGGGAGCTGTGTGGCTGCTTTGCGCAGTGTCCAGTGTGTAGTTCTATCAAGACTTGCTGCAACCATTTTGACGCCCTGTATCCCCTCCTCTGTGGTGACTGATGCTTTTGGATGTTGTATGTGGCTGTGCTAGAAGGTCAGATTTGTTCACTACCAACTCACCAAGTAACACTTCTGTCCTGCCCAGCAGTGGTAGGTGCTCAGGGGTCCCTGAAGAAGGGGCAGAGGAGGGCAGGATGCTCACAGCCCTATGCCAGCTCAGTTTGCAGCCAGAAAGGGCTAAAAATGCTTCCCAAAAGCCAAAGTGACTGGTTCAGTGGGAATTTCTGCACTGAGGGAGCAAGAGCATCCTTGTCCTAGAGCTCTGCCAAGGCGCTCATTCTCTGCACCTCACTGATGGTGCCCAGGTCAGACAGAATGGATGGAAGTCATCTGTCACCTCCCTCCTCAGGGGGATCCACATGAGATTGCAGTGATCTAAGGCTGATGGAAGGCCAGGAGTGGGGTTTATACCCTCCTGGCTGGGCTGACCACAGCCCCTGTGTTCTCATTAGCCATGTAAATGCGCCATTCTTTCTGGCCTCTTACTCAATTCTTGGCTTCAGTGAGATGCTGCAAACTGAATTACATGCTGCGTGCGTGTGTGCAACTTTCCCTGCTCTCATCCTTCCCCCTCTTTTCCCACAGCTTCTCCCTTCACCTGAGCTTCATCCCCTAGACTGATCATGCAAAACCCCTGCGGTCCCCACCGCCTTCGCTGTAATGTCCTGTGAGCACAAGCTGAGCCCCAGCACTTAACCCCTGCCCACACAGCTCTTTTAGCATCAGTGTGAAGGCTGCCGCATCCCTTCACCTCCAGACAAATGTCTTGCTAATGAAGGAACATTTGCTGGTGGAGGTGAAACAGTGTGGGAGCTGCAGGGATAGGGATGCAGGGATCTGCCTTGAAAAACAGCCCTGCGTGGCTTTTTCTTGCTTCCAGCACTAATGATGCTTCTCAGCCTTCCCAGCTTGTTCTGAGCACCAAGTCTGGGAGACAACATCCTGGGCTCCTCGTGTTGTCAGAGGCGTATGGAGGTGGGCTCCAACACCTTCCAAGGCTCCCACTTCTCACTGGAGAAGGGCCATAGTGGGTGATGGTCCCAGACGATCGCAGGGGACCAGATGTTCTTGTGATGGTTGGTACGGACTCTGCCATGGCAAAAGCTCCTTGTAGCAGATGTGTGATGGAGTAAGGTGGAGATGTAGATGCACGTCTTGCATCACTAAGATGTGGTGGAGAGCATGGTCTTGCCAGTCTTGGCTAACCAAGTTTCTTGCTTCTTGCTTTTGGTTAAACCAAAGCTGTGTCGTCTCTCCCTGCTCTAAGGGAAGCAAACTGGGCAAACACTGCATGAGTTTCACACTCCTTTCTGAAGTGTCTCAGCCACATACAGGGATGCCATTGAGACACTTCTCATCATCAGCCTTATGCACAGTATTTTGTAATCCTCCTACCACTGCCTCCCTGCCCAGGGCCATGCTGCTGTCCCAAGCATGGGGACTGCTCAAAGCAGTACAGAAGGGTGAGGACATCAGAGATGCTTCATTAGGTCATGAAGTTGCAGAAGTGGTTTCACATGCAGTGCTGCACCCACCTTACTGCTCTTTCATCACCTTTTCCTTGTATTGGGTGGGGACAGGGATGAGAGAAGTGAATTGATTTCAACATCAGTGAAAGCAAAACCTTGTCTTGACTGTTGTAGTGGCCCCATGATATTTGGCTTCTTTCTTGATGTTTTCATCTGAATTATTTTTTCCTAAGCCCTCCTATTCTCATAATGACAGACAGCTGAACCCAGAAAACATTTTACCAAACAATATGGTGCCAACCAAACACCTTTATGTTCATGTAAACTCCAAGACTGATGTTAGGGGGATCCTCAACCAATTTACACGAGCGTCTCGGTACTGGTTGAGGTGCAGCAGACAGGGTATGTCCTATTAAATGCTGTAGCAGAACCTGGATTACTTCAGTGTCTTGCTTGTATTTCTGAAGTCAATACCCCCAAAACCCTTGTGAAAAGCAACAGTTTGAGTGAGAGCGAGCCATCAGGCTGGCAGAACCCAAGACAGCAAAGAAAGGTGGGATTTGTAGGGCTCTAACATGGCCTGGGATGTCTGCTCAAACCTCTGCAAGCAGCACCCATGTTCACACCAACAGCCTCAATCTTTGGCTCCCCTCAATCTTCCCTTCTTGTGTCCACCTGCACCTTGGGTTCCTGTGGCTGCTTGGGGATTTCTGGGGTCCTCGAGCCTGTTGGGAGTGGAGATGACTGTAGGGAGATTGGGAGGTTCAGACACTGGCTAATCCTGTTAGGAAGCCAGTGGTTATTGCAGGGCTTCCACTGGGACCTGCTAAATGAACCATAATGCTGTAATGAGATTTCCTTTTCCCGGCCAGACTAAATGTTCTTGGCCACTGGGAATAAAAGGTCGAGGAGAGGAGAAAAAATAAAGAGAGGGAAAGTAAAAGGGGAGGGGGAAGCCTGTCTCAGGCTCCATCTATCTCTGTTGTATCAAAAAGCTCTCAGATGTGCCTGGTTATTGCATTCACTTCTGTGCCCCGTGAGTGCAACTCAGGGCAATAGCTGCCCTATCCTCCTCTGCAGGGGGTTGATGGGACCCTGAGAACAAGAAAAACACATTTGAAGTGGTGATATAAATCCAAGATTCAGAGAAGGTGAGAGAGGCTTTTTTAGGAACCAACAGGATGCTGAAACAGGCTGTGGGGCCATCAAGGAGAAAACATGCACTAGAAAGAGTGGTTTCTTTGTAGGAAAGCTGGATTCCATGAAGAATGTCCAAAGTGCATTGTATTCTGATTTGTAGTGCGATAGGGAACAGCCAGCAGCCTCCTGTTCTTCCCCAGCTGTGATTGCAGGCGGTCCGCAGGGGAGGATGCTTTGGGCTGGAGCAGCTCTGTGCTGGTCGTGTCCTTGTTCTGCATTGCGACACCCATTAAGATGTGCTCCTGGTGATTTGGGTGGGATGAAGTGCAGGCAGAGATGGATTTGATCCATTGCATGGTCTTTGCAAACAGAGGGGTTTTAGATGAAAACCCGTAGCTGAGGCTGATGTTAGCTCAAAGACCATCCCCTGTTCATGTTGATTGGGCAGCTGATGGGGGATGGCTGCTCTCCTTGGGCAGCAAGGGCTGTACCCAGCTCTGCAGGGATGGCTGCATTAAACATCTCCTCACCTGGGATCTGTGTCCTACAAATCCAAGAGGCAATGTTTCTGATTCAAACAACAACTTCTTTTGAGGGGCTCTGGTGTGCATTGGTATCACCCCTTGCTCCCCAACAAGGCAGGAGTCCCAGCTGCCGAACCCCAAGGGGTGGCATTAGTGGCAGGAGTGACGTTTGGGTCACACAAGGCTGATGCCACCTTGGCCATAGGCTCAGCCACTGGTAATGCAGCCAGTTCAATCACAGCCTCTGCTGATGCCATACCCCTCTCTCCTCCATTGGCCTGTTTGCAGGCATTCCCAAACTTCTCAAGCTGGCTGCATTTGACCCTGGAATGAGAAGCTCCTCTCTATGGGGAAGGGCTGGGTTCTTTGTTTTATTGCTTGCTCCAGTGGGGTCTCTGCTGGGGAGCGGTTGGAGGCTGGGAGTTTTTGATGCAGGGAGAGGTCTGCCTGCTGTGACTTGGTGTTTTGCAACAGCTCTTTTCTTGTTTGATCTTGATCTTTCTTGGGGTTCTTTCCTGTTCTTTCTGGCCTTTCTTTTTGAATGTCTAACTCTAATTTATTTCTGTCTGAATGGCAAACAGAAGCTTTTGGGTTGCCAAGTCCCAGGCTGGGTTTCTCTGGCTGTGGCTGGTGCTTTGGGTAAGAATTTTCCAGCCTTCCCCTATTCCAGGGATTCCTGATGGTCCTTTAAGCTTGCAGGGAAAACCCTGAGCCCTGTCTCCTTGTTCTGGGGGTGGTGCAAATACATTGGCTGACCCTGGCCTTTCTGTGCCTCAGTTTTCCCACTTGGATTGGTAGGATTGCTAAGAGGATGGTTGTTTTCCAGTGCTTCACAGGGTTGTGCTTCTCAGGTCCAAGGTGTCCTCTTTAGCTGTTGGGCTGTTTTTGCTGTTTACTAAGTTTTCAGCCTCAAAGCTTTCCCTCGGGCTGCGCAGATGAGTGCCTCCACTCCTAACTCAGAGCCTGTTTCCAGGCCATCAGCTGCTCCTGCTGCAAGAACCCTCAAATGGTGATAGGAAAATAACATTGCTAAATATAAAACCAAAATTGGAGTGTTTGGATGCCACCTCTCCTGGGACCTTCTGAGGCCCACAGCCTTCAATCCTGGACTCAGAAGGGCAGTACCGTTGCTGGGCTGGAGATGGGGGCAGCAGGGATGGATCTGTCCTGCTCCACCAGGTGTGGTGCTTGGCCAGCATGGGGACAAAGCCTGTGGGTCTTCATCCTCCTGCCTGGGCTCTTCTCCAGTGTTTAGCAGTGGATTAAGAGGGGGATTCAACACATCTGATGTGTGGTGGTGACAGCCACATCTGGAGATACCTAGGAAGTCCAGAGGAGCTGCAGCTGCCATGGATCCCAACTTCAACCCGACTCCCTTTGACAATGTGCTTCTGCCAGTGGCCTGATGGCAAATGGACCATGTCCTGTGCTGGAGTGGCCACTGTAGGAGCCTGAGGGTCATGGCAGTGCTGTTCCTGCTGGGACCTCACTTCTCCTGCTTTGAGGGTGAGGTGGGACCCATCATCCCAGGTCCAGAGCTGGTCTGGGTGCAGAATTGAATCAGGAGAGCTGTGGAGCAGCAAGTCCTACAATCATGAGCCCTGGCTGAGCTGATACAAACCAGCTCTGCTCAAAGCAGTGCAGAAGGGTGAGGACATCCACAAGCAAAGCCCAAAGTTATAGTGGGATGTAGGCAAAACCATGGGTCAGATGTTAATGTCACAACAATCAATCTGGGCTCTCTTACGAGCCAAAGTGTGCTAAAATGCAGCAGGAAAGGCAGGAACCTGGAAATAAAACTAGCTGGGGCCCCTCCAATGTTTCCCTGGCGCAGAGAGCCAGGATTTCCCAGGATTTCACCTCCTTCCTCAACAAACTGGGCAGGATCCCAGGACTGGGAAGGTCTATGTGTGTCCACCAGGAAACCTTACCTAGGACTGGCCCATCCTGGGAGGGGATAACTCCAGTTTCAGAACAAGAAAAGCACATTTTAGCCCCCCCAAAGCAGCTGGGTTGGGGTTATGGGCAGCAATGTCACCCTTGGTGGAGTTCCCGTCACCCACAGGAGGTACCAGGAGGTGGAAATCCTCTTGCTCTTAAATGCAGACACAGTTTTCCTTCTCCAACAGCACCAAAACAGAAGGTTTGGGGGTGTTCTCTTTTTGGGGATACCTTTGATACCTCTTTCCTAAGGAAACAGGACTCATTCATCTGCACTCTGGTTTATTCACCCGCCTCATCCTAACAAACCCAGTCAATTTCCACCAAATTTAATGGGAGGGCTGAGACCTCAAAGACAGGATGTTTTTGGTGAGCTGCATGAAAATGGGTGCCAGGCGGCTGGAATGAGTGGGATGCTGAGCAGGGGGCTGGGATTTGGGCTGAAATCCATGAGGCACTGGTGATCTCACAAGGAAACATCGAGGATGTTTTCAAGCATAGGCAAAGTCTCTGTCAATGTTATTACAGCTGACGTCAAGGCTGTTTGAGGATGAGGTCCCCAGCACTAAGGAAGCTCTCACCGGTGACCCCAGTGAGCTGCTCAGCCCCCCTTTCCTCCCATTAGTGGGGTCAGCCCTGTTTCCAGTAGCCTGGAACCAGAGGGGCTGCATGTGAGCCAGGATTTGGCCACAGGAAGCATCTTACAGCTTGCAGGTAGGTGAATCATTGGGGCTGAGCTGGGTTTGGGGAGCCAAAAACTGTAAATTGCTTTTTTAAACCAAAAGCAGGGTGTGAACTCGGGGACTGGCATGTTAAAACCTGCTGCTGGGGCTTCACACGGGGCTGCTGAGCTCTCCTGGCTGTGCTGGTGTTTGTCAGCGTGGTTTGTAGAAGGGTTTGCTTCATCTTGGCTCAAGAAGAAGAAGCAGCTGGATAATGCCTTTAAACTGCAGCAGTGTTTCAGGATCCCATTCAAGTCCTTCCAGAGAGAAATCTGAATTCCTGGCATACTTGTGCAAACTTCTCCCCAGTCAGTGGGAAGCCTGAGCATCGCCTTTCCTTTGTTTGGTTTGTGGAAGAAAGGGAGAAAATCTGGAGCTCTGCCTCTTGCCTTCTTGGTTTTCCTCCATTTTTGGGGAGCTGATGATGTCTGGGCTGGGATTGATCTTTGGGTGACATTTGGCTGTGGCCAGATGATGCTAATACAGAGGTGGGTGACCAACACCTTTGTGTCCCCCTGTGCTTGCACATCTTCTGCTGGGGCCGGGATCAGCCTTTCACAGTCACCTTCCCTTTGCTGCTCCTTCCAGGCTGTGGCTGATGTGAGAGAGGGGCTGCACAGCTCGCTCTTCCTCGTGGGGTACCCCAAAGATGCTGCTTCACTTCAGCGTGTCTGCAGAAGGGATTAGGGATGCTGGCACCTCCCTCCCTCCCCATTCTGTGAGGGGCTTTGCTGGTGGGGAATTGAGTATTTTTGGCTTTTTATTTTTGCCCTTCTTGCTCTTTTTTAGGAATTAAGAGCTCACCAGCAGCTGTTTCTCTGCTTTTGGGTTTGCTTTGTGTTCTTTTTTGCAATGAATGCTTTGCAGATTTGCCTTATCAGGCTTGTCAGCCTGCTCCAAGCCCTCTGCTCTCCTCCCCGTCCCTATTTACCCAGGGCACTGGCTGACGCAGGGCCCTTTCCTGTGTTTGTCACCACTCACCCCAAGGTCCTCCGGTGATAACTTTTCGTTTAAGATTAGAGATTTGGGTCTTTTGAAACAAGTGTTTAACCCACAGCCCTCCAAATTGTGTCATTTAATAGGGAAAAAGTGCATAAACCCTTTCAATATGCTGCTCAAGGTTGACACAAAAGTGATTTTTCTGGTTTGGAATTACCCCAGTCATTGATCCAAAGGTTAGAAGACACCATTTGGGGGCCTGATCCCACTAGAAAGGAATGGGCTTGAAATAGGGACTCAGATGGTATAAACCACTGTGAACTGGCTGGTTTTAGCTGGCTTTAATGATGTGGATTCTGTTGATTTCAGTGGAGATGTGTAGCTGCTGAGCACCTGCCCCTGAACTTACAGCTGCTGGTGGATGGCTCAGGCATTTGTGTTTCAAAACAGTGCTTGCATCTGAATAACCCAGAAGTAACCGGAACCCCTTCCAGCCTTCGAAGCCAGGTCTTCAAGCAGGAGGGTTTTAATCTGTCTAAATTAGATCCTGGATTTACAGGAAGTCCTTGAACTTTGGGGTGGCTTTGAGCCCTCCAACGTGTCCTTAAAATGGCAATGAAAGCACTTTTGACTTTGATGGGAAGGCAGCAGGGCTTGGGCTGGAGGACACATGCTACAGTGGCTTTTAAGGGTAGGCGGTTCACGTTTTGAAGTACAAGTAAAAGAAACACAAGGGAAGACAGGCAGGTATTTCTCAGCCTTGTAATAGTGATGAAACATTAATTCACCCCCCTGGAATTCCTTGTTTGTGTGCTCCTGTAATTTCATTTCTGTGGTGTCTGTATGAAGCTTGGCTTAGTTGAATGCCAGAAGCCAAATACTCTTCGAGTAATATCTTTTTATTAGATTTGGTGTGTGCATGTGTGCCCATGAGTACGTGTGACAGAGAGATCACCCTTTATAACCCACTTTATATCCTTGGAGGCTGCGTGATGAGCTCCAAAAGAATCCTTCCAGCAGCACATTCCCAATCCTAACCCCCAGCGCAGGGAGGTTTAACAGATACAGTTGGGTTTGGTGGAAAGGTGTTCAGTTGGAAGGGAGAATGGTTTCAGGGAAAAGCTGATATAGCTGCTTGTGCTGGAAGACTTTGTGCTGCTGTGGCTCTTTGGTAGCTCAGGGCTTGCTACAGCTCCTGAAAGTGGGAAGCAAGGAGGTTTACCCCCAAAACATGTCCAGCAGCCGGCGCAGAGATGTGAGCTCCCTTGGCCATGTCCTGCAGGTTTTAAGGGCAGTCCGGATTGCCTCAAACCCCCATCTTTTCCCCCATGCACCACGCAGAGGGAATGATGCCAAGGAATCCCGCCGGGCCAGTGGAGTGGTCATGACATGGGTGCAGGGGAAGAAAGAGGCAGTAGGACTTCTCCTTGAGGGTCCTGCCTGGGCACAGGAATCTATGTTTATGCCTACAGTGGCCAAGCCCGCAGAGAGTGCAGAGCTCTGCTGGGGACTTCCCAGGCCCCTCTGTGCTCTCTGCTCTGTTCTAGTCCTGGAGAGGGCAAGAGCGAAGGCTCACTGCCACCTCTAGGCAAGCGCCAGCATAGGCGCCTGCTCTAAACTAGAGCACAGACAGACAATCCTGGGATTTGTCCCAAATCACTGCAGTCTCTGTGCCAGACCCCCCATCAGCTGGTGTACGCGTGTGTGTGTGTGTGTGCAGTTACATAGCTCCTTAAGCTTTAGTATAAATATATTTAGCAGTTTCTTTATTCCCAGGGCAGTAATCCCTCCAACACATTTTGAGTTGTATAGAAATAGCAGTCGAATAACTCCAGAGCAGTGGCTGCCGGGGATATTGTGTGTGAGCTGTGCCGAGGCCATGCTTTCCTAAGGATCTTAGAGCTGAGCATCCCGAGCCGCGCATTCCCATTGCGTTCCTGGCTCCCAAAAGAGAGGTGGGTGAGGATGAATGGCAGCAGGAGAAGGGAAAGAGCCCTGATCTGGGAAGGGGGAGGGAAAGGAAACTTGGGGGAGCATTAGCTGCTGGGTTTATATTTGGCTTCTCTAACCACTGGCAGCATATGGCCAGAGGCAAGCAGAGCTGAGCTGATTTCAGAGAGGGGGAACTGGGATGCAGCTGTGTGAGGGGCAGGGAAAAGGCCATTCCCAATCCCAAGCAGATTTGGGGGATAACTTGCTGGGTAGCACTGCTTGCATTTGCTCAGAGCTGTGAGAAGGGGGGGGGAAGCAACTTCCATGGGGGGGTGGGGGTACAGCTTCTCCAGAGCTGGGATTTCTTTGGGGTCCTCATCTACCCATGGAGGATGAGGCAGGATGATTGGAACATGTTCCTATCATCCTTCTTGGGAGAAGGAAATCCTTCTCCCAAATGCTCTTGGCTGGAGGAAAGAAGGCACAAACATTTGCTGTCACATCAAGAGCTGTGTGGGAAAGGGCTCTCTGGGTGCAGATGGGCTGGAGAGGGTCTCACTCCACCTTCTCCATTCACAGCCCAACATCTGCCTCATTAGTTGCTTATGAACCTCCAAGCCCCCCTCTCAGGGCTGACTCATGGCCACCAGCTGGAGGGAAAGGCTACCTGGGGCTGCTCCTGGCTTAGGGGGATGAATGGGACATGCACAGGCTGGCAGCATCCTTCTCATCGTGACTCTTTGCTCCTGGCGTGCTCAGATTTACTGACTTCAGCAAAGCTCCAGCTGATACAGGAATGAGCATTGTCCTGTTAAGTTCTTTCAGGTTTGCTTCCCCAGCATGGGTTTGCCTCCTGCAGCTCTGCCTCACTGGCAGTAGGGCAGAAGAGCAGTGAAATGCTGGTGGCCAGATCTCCTGCTGTGTTTCGGGGTGGCTTTGGCAGTGCAGAGTCCCTTTGAACGCCTCCCTGCAGCACTAAGGCCAGGCTCAAAGATGTGAGCACTGAAAGAGGGGAACAGTTTGTGCCTGTCTTCAGCTGAGAATTTTCAGCCTGGGACAGGTCATGAAGCTCTGGTGTGCTCCTACTCGTCCTTCCATGGGGCAGGCTTCCCTGCCCAAAGCATCAGAGCAGGTGTCATTGGGTAGCTTACGATTAGATTAGTCCTCTTACATCTAAATAGGCCTAATTATGTTTTCTTTAGCCCCAGGCAGGGTATTACTGTGTGATGTACGAGGTGCGTGATGAGGGGGGACTATGGGGAAATCAGCCCCTGTTCTGCTGCCCCATTTGCCTATCCTCTCCCCTTCACCACCTCTGCGAAACTCCCAGTGTGCCGGGAGGGAACGGGGCTGCTCCGTTTCCTCTTCTCAGTGGGAACTTTTGTGATTGAATCTCCTGCTGTGCTGCTTTTGCCTGCCTCAGAGCAGCCATGGGGCAGGGAGCCCGAGTTGCTGGGCATCCATGGGCCATGCATCTTCAGCAGGCTGCAGCCACCTCTTCCTCCTCCAATGAGAGTTGCCTTCTGGCCTTGAGAGGAGACTGTGAGCGAGTGAACCTCATATTCCTGCCCAAGAACACACTTAGGTTTATATAATACTATATATCTATAATTGTGTGTTTGTTGTTGCCATGGGAATGAGCACAATTGTAAATCCTGGAGACTGATGTCAAGCCTTGGGCTTGCACTGGGCCTTATCAGGGGCCGATAGAGTCGGAAATGGGGTGATGGGGTGAGGAGGAGCCCCTTTGCTCCATAACCTGTGCACAGCCCAGGCTTGGCTCTGCCAGCAGAGGTACAGGCAGCTTTGGTGCTCAGGGCATCACAGCGGGGCTGGTGCCGTCTGCCCTGGATGCAGAGAGGGCAGGGGCAGACCTGGTAGGAAGGGAAAGAGGGGGCTTTCCTGCAGCCATCAGGGCAGAGCCAGGCTGGGGTAAGAAGAGGGGTGTGAATGCAGCTTTCCATGGGCCCTGAGGCAGTTGTTGGTGCAGCGGGGTTGGGCAGGGGCAGGCAGAGCCCGGGTCCGGGCAGAGCTGCGGCACGGAGCTTCCTGGCAACAAGTGGGGATCGGGGGGTGCCTCTCGGCTCTTTAATGGGGGGGGGGGGGGAAATTGGGGAGGGGGAGAGCGATGTTCTCCGGTAAAGGGAGGGAGGGGGAAAGAAAAGCCACGCTGGAAATGAGGTTATATAAAAGATGTATGATTTGGAGAGCAGAGTGTCTCCTAATGAGGGCTGCACCGGCTCGCTCCACACCCATAAAAACCCGGGTTGGACGTCAAAGCGGATTCGTTTCGGTGATGCTGGGATAAAGGGGCGCAGCAAGGACTGGCTCCCTCCCCGCCAGCCCAGCCGAGCCCAGCTCTGCGCCGGGCTCCGTCCGTCCGTCCTCTGCTCCCGGAGCCGCCGGGAGGGATGCACCGGGCGGGGCCGGGGACAGGGCCGGGGACGGGGCCGGCTCCTCTCCGTAGCACGGTAGGTGGGGCGGCGGGAGGGCTGCCCCGGCCCCGCACCGGGCTCCGCTTCTCCGGGAAACTTTGCTGGGGGGGGGGGGGTGCGCGGAGCCCCGCGGGACAGTGCGCTCCCTCGGGTGCCCGTCGGAAGCGCTCCCCGGGGCACCGGGGATGCACCGCTCCGCCGTGCCCTTGGCTGGGGACGGGATGGCAGCCGCGGGTCCTCAGCCCCTCCGGACCGGGCAGCCGGGAGCTGCCTCCGGCTGCAGGAGCCCGGGGCTCGGTGGAGGCAGCGGGGCTGCCCCCGGGCCCCGCGCCGTGGATGGGAGCGGGCGACATGGGTGGGGTCTGCCCGGCTAAAGCCGCTTTGCTGGTCCAGCGAGTGGGGCTCTGTGCTTCTGCGCTCCCCCGCCGCCTTCCGCAGCCCGGGGCTCCTCTGTAAACTCCGTGCTCGGCTCTCCCCCCGCTTGTCCTGCGGGCTGGGGGGGCTTCAGGAACGGAGAGAAGCTAATGGGTATTTCCCTCCCCCGTAACTCTTTGCAGCAAGTTGGGGTGGGGCGGGGAGGGGCGCTTGTGTGAGGGACGGTTCACCGGGGAGGACACGGGACGGGTACGGGACAGTTTGCCCGGGAAAGAAAGGGTCTGGGACCGGCGGAGACGCGGACACGAGTGTAGGGATGGGAGGGAGAAATTGAGAGAGGCATTTTTCCGGTTTGGGGGGCAGTGTCCCGGGATGGGGATCTAGGACTGTGTCGTCGTCCCCCCGCGGCCGGGAGAGCGCCGGAGCTGTCCCGGGTGCTGATCGCTGCCCGACAGAGTCGAGACATCCCCCCCGCGACAGCGCGGGCACATTCAGGAAGGGCTCGGGGCTGCAGGAGGTGCCACCACCACCCCAGCGCTGGGCTGGGGACAACCCGGAGTGTCCCTGCTGTCCCCGGGGAGCTGGGGTGGGATCAAGGTCCTCATCCATCCCGGGGTGGGGAAGAGGCATCCTAATGCGGCTCCAGCCCCCCCCGAGTGTAGCCCTGGGATGCCCCGCTCGCACCGTCTCCGGCCCTCAGAGGGGGTCAGGCCGGTTCTTGCCCCTTCCCTCTCCCTACCAGGGACCTCGATAGTCCTCTCTGGATGTGCTTTAAACGCAGAAGGGAGTTGTCGCAGGAGCAATGGGAATGAATCGTGCCTGCCCTGCCTGTGGGCTCGCTCTCGGCTTAGTTTGTGGTAGATAGTAGAAAGCTTCTGGGTTTTACTGTCAAAGCAGAAGAAAAAGAGACCTCTGTAGAGACACATCTGGAGCATCTGGTACTGGGGTGGGCGTGCATTGCCCCATCTAGCCCCAGCCCTGCAGATCCTTTCCCTGCCTTAGTTCCGTCGCTCCGCAGCCTAGGTGCAGACATTTTCTTCCAATGCTTTCAAGTTATGACTGTCAGGAGGAAATCCTGGCAGCAACTTGACAATTACCTCGCCGAGCCCCCGAGGAGCTGATCCGCCTCCCACCGCAATGGAGGGAAGTGTCTCCTTCCTTCCCCTGGGAGCACGGGCTGTCTGGAGAGGGAGACATGGGAGATTGCAGGGAGCAGTTGCAGTGGCTGGGGGCTCGACAGCTTTAAATGCCAGCTCGTCTTCCTTTTCTACATCCCTAAATGCTGATGGTTCAGGCAGGGATCCATAGGGATGGTCACACAAAAGATGTAGGAAGCTTTTGGGGCAGGGGGGCTGTTCAAAATAGGATCTCCCTGAGATTTCTACCTGCATGTCTTGGTTGGCTATGTCTTTTCTGTTAAATATCTTAGTGAGGATGTCCTATTGTAAAGAACTTGGGTTTGCATCAGTGATTTCTTCCTCCTTCTATTTCTTTCTCGCTTGTAATACCCAGAGTATTTCCTTAAAGATACCACACACTCAGTTGCATACTCTCGTGCATGTGTTTGCAAACAAACTCCCAGCACAAAGTCTCCTCCTATGCAGACCTGGGGTTTGAGGGGCTATTTCTCTGACCAGACACCTGCACTGGGAGAAGCATTATATTCCCTCATGAGCAGAGTCACAAGTCCTTATGCCCTTTGAATCCTGCTTATTCCCTCTGTCAGTGCAATGATTGTGAGCGAGTACCAGAGAGGCCATCTTAGGCAGAGGGGTTTGGGCTGATTCCTCACTTGCAATTAGTGTTGTATGCCTACTGATGAGGAGGGGTTGGTCCTCCCCCGGGGACATTTTACCCCTCTCAGCTTTTTTCTTCCACCCCCTGCTTTTCTTGTGTATTTTGTCTTTTCCATTTCAGTAGTGTATCTGTACAAAGGCTTAGGAAATCTGCCAGATTGCCGAAATCAGCGCCTGAAAACAACTATATATAGTAACTGATAAGTCACATGAGCTCTGCTCGCATAGATTAGCATCTACCTCTCCTGAGTAATGAGAATATTGTTTGATACTTGTTGATACCATCAATTTTTACTGAAGAAATACAGTCTCGACAGGAGGGGACTGGTTTTGAGAGGAGGCTTCAAATGAAGCTAAAATGCCTTTGCTGTACTCATGCTGTTCTGATTGTATCGTGTGCATTAAATCAGATCTATATGCGTGATCTGATCTCTAGTACGTAGCCAAAAATAACTGTATTGTATCCTGAAGAGGGAAGGATCTGTCAGCCCCTTTCTGGCTGAAGCCAGATGTAACATGTTCGTTCCAAGTGGATTGCAATGGGCTGTGTGTGATACCTGATCCAATGCATTGCCACCCTCCACAGTAGCTGTAAAGCAAGCAGAATAAAGTGCCAATATGATGCCAAGCAAGTGCTTGGGATCTGGCTGTGAGCATGAGAAACACACAGTCTGGAAAGCCCATATGTTAGCAGTATGTTGGTGCTATATGCAGAGTGTGGAAGCCTGCAAGTACTCTGTGTGTATATACAAAACAGGAGGTATTTATGCTAAGGCAACTCCTTATGCATGACGAGATCTTGCAATGCTCTTCAAGGACAGGCTTGTTCCAATCCTATTTTACAGAGTCTCAAGCCTATGTTTTCAGACATGCTGAAAAGATGCAGTTCTTCCTTGCCTTGATAGTCATGAAAGCTCAGTCTTTTGAGAGCAGAACCCATCATTCAAAATGAATGCATCCTTGGAAATATCAGTGGCATCTTGTGGTGAGTGACTCCAGTCCCACTGGAGTGCAGGGGGACTGTGGTCCTGGTACGCCAGCCTCCCCCACTGCTGCCTCTTCCCATAATACCATTATTGAGGAGCAGCGTCATAGGAAGCCAAAATCATCTCCTTTGGCATGGGCAAAACCTCTGTTTTCAAGAGTGGCTGGGGCTGCTGCAGGCAAAGGCAGCATCACCAGCATAAGATTGTCCTATGGGAGAAGGGGAAAAGCCACATGTACCGAGAAGCGTCAGAGCCTATTTCTTTTCCTCTCTCTCATGCCCTCATAGAATCCCAGACTGGTTTGGGTTGAAGGAATCCTAAAGCTCATCCAGTTCCAACCCCCTGCCATGGACAGGGACACCTTCCACTAGAGCACCTTGCTCCACCGGGCCTTGAACACTGCCAGGGATGGGGCAGCCACAGCTTCTCTGGGCACCCTGTGCCAGCGCCTCAGCACAATTTAGTTTTCAAGGAAAGAGTTAGGAAGGAAACAGAAAATTCCACACACACCCCCCTCCATCTCCCACAGTCCTGCCTGGATTAGAGCCAGAGCCCTTCCTAGAACACAGAATGGGTCCCAGGAGGCTCCCTGAGACCTTTGCTGCCGCTGTTGATACTATGGTAACAAGTGTTAATGCAAAACCCTAAGAAAAGTGCAGACAGAAATTCAGGAGAACAAATGATGTTTCTTTCTGTCTTGCACAGTCACCGAGGATGCGGGTGCACTGAGGATGAGAGCTCTGCTCTGACCCCATGTACCCAATTCATCAGGAGGAAATCTCACCTTGAGCGCTCCTGCCCCATTTAGTGTTGAGGAAGGGGGACAGAGAAAATCCCATTGCCTTTTTCATTGGCAGGCTTTCACGGGGAGTTGCTGGCTCTTGCCTCCAGACTGAGGAACCCAGGCTTGTGCCGTAAGGAGCCTGATGTTTTCCTGGGTTTTTAAATAGTGACATGAGTCACTCTATCAGAAGAAGTTGGTGACAATCAGGTTTATTGCTATTTACTGTCCTAATTGGGCTCCCACTGGCTTGTTAGAGAAGGCAAATTTGATGCTATTCTAGAAGGATTTTGGGGAGTCAGCAGTAAAGTAGGGGATGAGAATGTGAGCTGCTCAGGAGAGCCAGGAGTTGAATTCCTGGGCTGACTCTGAGCTGAGAGCTCTGTTGCTGACTCTATTGATGCCGGCTGGCGGCTTTGGAGCTATTGCAGCTTCAGCCAACCTGCTGTGATTTCTGAATTCCTTTTTCCTTGTTCTTTCCTAAATGGAACCACAATCCCTCTCTTGTGTTGTGATTGGATTCTGAGACCATCCATCAAGTGGCATTTTCTCATTTATTTCCTCTCTACCTATTCTGTCATTTAGGACAAGGTGGTGTGGTGTTAACACGGGTCCCATTTGTCAAACTGGAGTCACTGGTTTAATTCTAATCCCCTTGGCAAATTGATGGTGGTGAAATTCATGTTTTACAGATGGGCTGAGCCCTAATAAGAGCATCAGTTTTAGATGGGGTAAGCGGCAGAATTGACGGGTTTATCTAAACTGTTTCAGCCACACACCACAGGAGCCAAGAAACAGTAGAAGAGAAATGGCAGGCGTGTGACTGAAATCTGCTAAGCCTTGAACTCCAAATTAAAACAAAGCCTTGTTCCTGTCATCCGGGGAAAAAAATAAGGGAATTTTGTCAACATAGTTGTCTTGGCAACATTAAAGTGATTGCCTGAGGTCTGCTTGGAGAGGTACGGTGTGTATCGGATGGGCTGAAGGGAAGAGGGATGAGGAACTTCATTAAATTACAGCAAAGTTTTGGTGCAGTTCTGCCTCCTCTAGTGTTGATGCTCCTTGATAAAGAGTGTGTAGAATACTGGTCTGAATAGAGAACAGATTATTTCAGCTGGAAGGGACCTAGAATGATCCAACTGCTCACAAGGTGTGCCAGTGGCTGCTCTTGCCAGCAGGACCAGGTTTTCCTGGCTGTTTAATTCCCTGGAGTGAGGGAATTCATCCCCAGTTGGGATGAATACAAAAGCAAGAGTAAGGATTTGGATAAATGTGCATGTTGTGGACTTTAGGGCAGCTTCAGCCCAAAGATGTGGCCAGGAGCAACCATGGATTGTTTTGTTTTCCTGAAAACAACTCCATGATTAGAGGCAAATGAACCTTCTCAGGGAACGGACATGGATTTATTTATACTGGAAAGCAAGTAGTTACATTATTAACTGTTCCTTTATCAGTTACAGGTGTGTTTTCAATGCAAACATCTGTGCCTTTCTGATGTGAGGGAAGTGAGGGGGTTTCCAGGACTAAGACTTCAACCTTTCATCCCTTTGGCAAAATCCTTCTAGAGCTCACTGCTTCCCATGGCGGTATGAAGTGTTCCAGCAGTGATGCAGCATCCCTGGACACTGAGCACTAGCACCAGGATGTTGCACAGATGGCAAAGTGACGCTTCTTTAATTCACCCCTCGGTGTAAATCAGGTTTATTGGGGGTGAATAAACCACTGTGGCCTGGGTGAAGCAACTACTTTCCAGCATAGTGCACGGGGATGGGAAGGCAGAAGCAGAGTGCGTGGTTTGGCTGTGAAGGAAAAAGGGCTCACTCCTTCCTGGGTGGATTTTGGCCAGGTTGGTGGGAGGTGGATAATTAGAGGTAGTTGGGGGAGTATTGTCTATATAATGTCAGGATTAAAAGGCCATGTACATAGATACATCGTGGCATCTGTCTGAGCCGAGTGGGAGCTGAACACAGAACTGCTGGCACGGGCAAGCTGGCTGCCAGTGAATCACTTTAATGCTCCATTTTCGGCTGCACAAACACACAGGTTTACAGTAACTGCATATGTTGCATCCTATCACTCCTCATCAGATCCACTGGTGCTCCATGGGTCGTAAAAATTAAACAGGCATAAATCCATCAGCCCTGAGGTTCTTCCTTGAGCACTATAAATCCCACCAAAACTAATTAAATAGGACAATGGTGTCCATTTAAAGTTGGCACATAGAAATATAAGCCATTACCGCAATGAAGACAAGGCTCAAAATTGATTTGTGAGGGCAAGGGCAACCCAAGTGCCCACGCTGTGGGCTGATCTTGGGTACATCCTAACTCACCATCACTTGCAGCCCCTGGCTGGGAGAGTTAAGAGATTGTGTTAAGCTCCTAAGATTGATTTCTCCTCCGCTCTGCTTCCTAAATCAAATCAGCCAATTAACATATGTGCTGGAGTTTGTTGCTTGAAATGTTATCTGGCGACTCTAAAAGCTTCTTGTTATTGCTTTTCATAGGGCTTCTATGTTAAGCAAATGCCTTCGTCACTGCCATAGGGGAGCCTGTTCTGCTGCTCTTCCCTGCACTGGTGGAAGTCTCCAAATAGGAGCTGCCAGTGCGGATTGGTGTTGAGACCAGAGTTAACGCTTGTCTGGGGTGCTACAAGTTTGCAGCTCTACAGGGCTTGTTGATCTTCTGTGATTTGAATTAGGTTCATGCTTTGGAAAGAGGAAGGAAACTGAGGTAGGGAGTGGGATGGCTTTGACTGTGGATGTTTATCAACAAGGAGCTGAACCTGACTTTGCCACCTCCTGTGTCTTTCAGGGGTGAAATAAGTGTTTCCACCAAGTAGCACTGTGAAACCCTGCTCACCACACTGCTCTCATGGGTTTTGAGGACTTAGAACTGACATCTCCAGTAGCTTCACATGTACAACCTGGTAAATATGCTACTGCTCTTGGGTTCACAAATCAGTCTTAATGATGCTCATAGGGAGAACTGAGCTCATCAGAGCTGAGTGGAATTCATTTGTGCTGAAAATAGCCCCCATCTCCCTGTCACTTCACATGGGGTTGAATCTTTCAGCTTCCATCTGGGAATAGACCTGCCAATGTCCTGGGACACATTGGGAGCTGGGCATGGGGAAGCTCTGACCCATGCTGAGTGTCTGGAGAAGCCTTCCCTGTGCTTCCAGGTGACTCCTGAGTGTCTCCACCTCCCTCCCATCTTCAGTCTGAATTTGTACAAATTTTTGTAGCTGGAAAATGGTTGAACTCAATGATCTGAAGGTTATTTTCCAACCTAAATGATTTTAAGCTCTTCCCCAAAGGAGCAGAAGGGTCAGAAGCTCAGAGACAGGTTGCTCTCCATCTCCTTACCTGCCCCTCTGCTTTCTGGAGTTTTTCTGACCTTCCTTACTCTGGGAAGCAGCTGAGAAAAAGGAAAGAACAAGTCACCCTCTTTTTTATAGGGACATGCTGGTCACCTCCATCTCAGAGAAAGCCCTGGCTGGGTGCTTGGGTACCACCTGGAATTTACTCTGTTCTTCTCTTCCCTCTTGTAAGGCAGGTTTTGGGGATGGGGAATGACGTACATCTGCAATAATTCTGTTCCCTGTGATCCTGCAGGCTGGAACTGCATATATCTAACAGATTATAAGATTTGCTATAAGGTTTTGAAGAGAAGAAGTGGAAATTGGCCTGGTGGGAGAAGAGTGAGGGACTGTAAATACTTCAGGATTTCTCAGCTATTTGGGGTAGATGAGGCTCAGCATTTTCCCCCTCCCCTGCAAACACTGCAATAAGGAGTTGAGACAAGCTGAAAGGCATCATCTCCTCCAGCTGCTGAGCATCCGCCCGCAGGAGCTGCTTGGGATGCCTGATGGTGACAGGGGCTTGCGGCAGGCAGTCAGTCAGGTGGCCCTGGCCCCTTTGATACAGGCATGATGTGAACACAGACTTCGTTCGCTGCAAGACGTTTGTAACTGGTGACTAATCCAGAGCTAATAACCGGGCAGTCCCCTTGAAGGAAGACGACAGTCCTGCGCTCCGCATGATACTTATACTGCTTTCAAAGCCTGGTTCGTCCTTCTGGTGTCAGCTAATACATTAGAAATGAGTCCTGCTCTTGGTGGACCTGCCCGGACATCAGGGTGGTGGTGACCTGGTTTGTAATGGGGACCAGTGGAGGGGCTGGGGGTTGCAGGGCTTGTGCTGATGGGCTTCCAGGAGCAGGGAGGGGAAAAGACAGAGCTTTGGCAGGGAGAAGATCTGCCAGGTCCTGTGGTTTGGCACCGGTGCCAAAGAGCCTGCAAAACAGAGAGAAGACTTGGCTGGGATCCTGTTGTGTCCAGTGACACCGGTGAAAGCAGACTCTGGCTGGGGAAGGGATGAAAGAGGTGGAAAGGAAGGAGAAGAGGGACAGGACCTTCCCCATAGAAGCAGATCTCTGCTTCCCCCCATCCTCCCCAGATGTGGGGGAGGATGTGTGTCCCTGCCCTTCTGGACCTGAGGACCCGGCAATGTCCTGCTCTGCTGTTCCAAGTCCTGTGAGGTGACACAACCCATCACTGCTGGCAGAGGTTCTGCTCCAGCCACCTCTGGCCAGGGCCATTGGTGGGAAGTCAGTGGGCAATTAGGGCTTATGTCACCCCAGTTGATTGGCCCTTGAGAGGTGACTCCCCACTGATCTACTGAGGTGACATTTACCCTTCTCACATTGCTGCTGCTCTGCAGGGATAAGTAATGGCAGGAGAAGGGCAATAGGGGTTAAATCCATCAGCCTGGGTTATCGCTTTCTAAGTGCGCTACACTCTTTACTAGCCTGTAGAAAGCCAGTGTGGGGTCAGCAGCCTTCATCACATGAGGATTAAAATGCTCAAGTGAGTTAATGCCAGGGCTGCTGTCACTGCCCTGCTCCTCAGTTCTCTGTCTTTCCTATCTGGGACCTGAAGAGAGCTCCTGGAAGAGTGGGGCTGGGTGTCTAAAAGTTCAAATACTGCCCTGAGTGTGTTGTCTCTGGGCAACAGGAGAGTGTTTTATTTGGCACCCCAATGCCTCCAGCCTGCAGACCTTGTGCCCTCTGTTCTCTCCCCAAAATTCAGATTTAAAAAAGAAAACAAAGCATCTGCCTTTCAGCACACTGCTAAATGTCAGGGCACGGTCCCAGGGAGACGTGTTCTCCATAGCATTGAGGAAACAGGAGGGGAATGCAGAGAATGGGGTTTTGGAGCTGAAGCTAGCAAATGAGAGCATTGGCATGTGAGAACCAGGGTCTCATCAGGAGTCAATGAGACATGGCTCCTCAAGCCATGCATGGGTGGCAGAAAGTCATGCCCCGATGCATGAGGTTCCCCTGAGAGCTGGGTAAACTCACTGCACGTTCTCCTCTAGATGGTTTTCCATCAGCTAAAGCAGTTTGTTTGGGAACTACTCAGAGCTGGATGGCAGGGCTGGGCATGGGGGAGTGTGAGTTTTGCCTTCTGTGTCCCTGTGCCAGGCTTGAAATATGGGGAGAGGAGGAGCCGAGCCAGGCTGTGCTCCCTGTAGCCAGGCTTAAAAGCACTTGCCGCTCTAAGTGCTTTGCTGTAAACTCGGGGTAAGAGGAGCTCAATATCTTCTACTGCCGTGGTTTGCTTGTGGCTGCTACTAGAAAGAGTAAAACCCTTTTGGTGTGACAGCACCTATGGAGTGGGTTTCATCCTGGGTAGGGGGACACATCCCCTGTCTGCTCACCTCGATCCACCTCAGCCATCAGGTTGTTGGATACGCTGGAAAACACATGGAGAGGAGATTTTCGGCAGGCACAGGAGCTGCGCTCCATGCAGCTCTACCCATTTGCCGAACTGGCTCCCCATGGTCAAAGCAGGGAGGGTCTGAGCCCTGCTTCCCCTCCCCGGGCTCACCCCGCACTTCCCTGTCCCCCGCCGAGCAGATGGTGCTGCTTTTGGCAGGGAGGGGTGGAGGAAACAAAGCCCAGAGCAATGAGGAGCTGCAGCCTGGCTCTGGAGTGCAGCCCGAGAGGTGGCATGTGTGGGGCTGGGCTGATGCACAGGGGTGTCTGTGGCGTGCCAAGCCTGTGCTGCGCCGGCACTTCTGCCTGACCTGTCTCACTTCTGTTTCTCCTTTGCTGTTTACTTCTCTTTTCCTCCTCCTTTCCAGCTGAAGAGGCTCATGCACTGCTTTCAGGGATGTCGGTGAAGTCAGAGGGCTGCATCCCCTCCTCTGCCCAGTGCAGGACCAGAGGCTGACTGGAAGCTGGCATGCCGTCCCCTCCAGCCCCTGCGATGCCCAGCCCTTCTCCTAGCCTTGCTTTCTGCCGGTGATACACTCTGCTTTCCCCAGGCTGCATTACAGAGACGGGCAGCAGTGAGTATGCTGAGGAAAACCAGCCTGCAGCCAAAGCCCAAAGGAGTTCTGCATTGAGGCTAGTTGGTCGAAAGCCAAAGAGTTGTCCTTCCCCATCCCAGTGTGGGTAAGCATCTCAGACAGTGAATTCCTCTGTGCTCAGCAGGTGCCAAGGTCCTGGTCTGCAGGCTTTAAAAGAGAGGCTGCCATGGAAGAGAATGTGTTCAGCGTGCAGCAGATACAGCCCAACGTCATCTCGGTGAGGCTCTTCAAGCGCAAGGTGGGCGGCCTCGGCTTCTTGGTGAAGGAGCGCGTCAGCAAGCCACCCGTCATCATCTCCGACCTGATCCGGGGAGGGGCTGCAGAGCAGAGTGGCCTCATCCAGGCTGGGGACATCATTTTAGCTGTCAATAGCAAACCGCTGGTGGACGTGAGCTATGAGACTGCACTGGAGATATTGAGAAGTATCGCCTCCGAGACCTACGTGGTCCTCATCCTGAGGGGCCCCGAGGGCTTCACCACTCACCTGGAGACCACTTTTGCAGGTGACGGGACACCAAAAACCATCCGTGTCACCAGACCCCTCTGCCTGGCCCCGAAGGCAGTTGACTTGTCCAACCCAAGCCTGCACAGCAAAGAGCAACCACTGCCAGCAGCCGATCGCACCATGGGCTCCCTGTGGACAAGGGAGATTGGGCAGGAGGCGGAGCCGGTGGTCCACATTAACGGTGTCGTTACTGGTGGCAAAGGGCAGGGCAGTGGAAAGGGGAAGGCAGGTGCCTGTGGCTATCCTTGCCTCAACGGTGGCGTGGAAGACAATGAACTTCTCAAAGAAATCGAGCCTGTCCTGGATCTCCTGAAGAGCAGCAGTAAGGACAGCGATGGAGATGCACCCTCCAAGGTAGAGACAAGAGATATAGAAGTCCAGGTAGACTGGTAGGTCCTTAAATAACTTTTTTACCTTTGGTGGAATGTGGTGGTTTTGGCTACCCAGCGTGGCTGTTTTGGGTGTTGGTGCGCAGCTCTCCACAAATGGCTGCTATCTGATACAGATGGATGGAGATGGAAAGGGGGAAACAGTTGGTGAGGGGAAAATAAAAGTAATAGAAGATTTGGAATAAATGGTGGAAGAAAGGGAGAAAGATGTAAGCGTAGCAAATGGGAGAGACAGCAAGCGCTGTGTCTTGTGGAAAGCTGAGCCGTGTGATGTGGCGGGTACCAGTCTGGTTGGGGATTTGTTCCTGTTGCATGTTCTTGATCTCATGTGCTTTAAGTTAAAACAAAATCCCGTGCCTCAGTTTCCCCACCTGCCAAATAAGATTCATGGTATTGTCTGTCTTTGCTGTGTTGCGATAGGGCTCTCCAGTTGAAATCTGCTATTGATTAGCTGCCAGAGAGGGAGAAGGAAGGTCAGACTGGCAGGGTATGATGCTTCCCGAGAGAAATGAGTTTCAAAACCTTCTGTGTTTTTGGCAGTCAGGATCTTGCTTGGGGAAGAGAGAGGGAGCCCTGGTCCAGCTCCAGCTGAAGCCAAGGGGACCTCAGTGCAAGAGCAGTGGGACCTGCCTCGGGGGCTCTGTTTTCTGGAAAGAAAGGAGATGTTTCCCATCAAGAGCTCAGAAATGGCCATCAATGGAGCCCAACAGTGGAGCTGCCTGTTCATCCCCTCAGCTCTTTCTAGATCAGGCTATTTCTATGCATGCATGCATGTATCACAAGGATGTGGGTGTATGGGGATGTTGCCCCATAGCTTCTTGAGAAGGGTGAAGTCCCATCATGCTGGTGGAACTGCTTCATTTCTGATATCTATTTCTGCAAGGGGCCACATGCATGGTGGTGTCCCCTGATCTTCCTCAGCATGATGTAGACCATCGCTGTGGAGCCGAAGCGGCTCCCTGTGGCCCTTCATGCTTTGCAGAAGCTGTTGTTAGTGCCTATTTCTTGGTGCCAGCTCTCTTGCCTTCTGGCTGTTTATTAGCAATAATAAGTTGCCTTCTCCTGTTGCCTTTTCCCAAGTCCCTGAACACATTTCAGCAGTGTCAAGTGCTGTGGCAGGCTGTGGCTGCCCTCACTTATTGACTGGCTGTAAGAGGTTCACCAAAGCTGGTATCTCGGTTCAGTGACAGAGGGATTTGTAATTCCAAGTTCCCCTCCTGCACCTGCTTCCTTTGGGAGAAGAAAAGATTATATTAATCCTTTCTATCAGATACAATAAGAGGGGAAAGGCAGAGCTGGGGAGGAGCAGGACCCCTGTGGTGCACAGCTTGGTACCAGAGCCCAGGCTGAGCTCCTGATCTCTCCCATCACAAGTCAACCCCCACACTGTGTGTTTTCCATCTTCATTCTTGCTTTCCCAAATGATGCATTATCTCTTGCGGAGGACATGGCTGCTCAAAGCCTGTTGGGGTGGTCTCACTGAGTCAGAGGGAAAATAAATCTGCTCAGCTCTGTGCTGGCAGCGGGTGGCAGACATCTGGGAAAAGCAATGGGGCAGGGTACACTGGGGACATCCTTCTCTGCCATCCCTGATCAGGTCTGGTGCTTTTGGCTGTTTCAGAAGTGGTTGGGTTTGGTCTCCGCTGTGCAATAGGAGGTAATTTAACCCCTGAGCCCAGCACTCTCTTTGGAATGCTGAGGGTTACTTATTTGGACTGCACATCCCTTAATCCAGTATCAATCCATCCCGGGGGGACCTGTTTTTAGAAAGCAAAGGGTTGAAGCCGTGAAAGGGCTGTGCTTGACTACAGGTCCAAAGAATATGCAGGGGTGCTTAAAAGTCCCCTCTGTGCCTCTGTTTTGGCTTAGGCTGCTGTAGTGGAGGTCGCAGCCTGGCAAATCCCCCAGGGGACACAGTCCCAAGCATTGATATGAGGTACAGCCTCACCCTTCAAGCTGTCCTCACTATCCCCATCCCACCAGCTGCAGGTCTCTGAGGGAATTCTGCTCCAGCTGGGAGGCGGATGAAAATTGTGTGTTTTTTTCCTTTGAGGAGTTGCTTTTACTCAGAGATTAAACCCAAACACTTTGAATTCACTTAAACTGAAGGATGTGAAGCCAGGAAGAATATCAGCAAAGTGGGTACTCCACCAAGGCTCCATTCATTCTCTTTTTCAATACCATTTAAAGAAGTATCTGTATAATCTATGTACCTTGGGGCTGAAAATCCACTTCTCCGTCAAAATCAGTCTACTGTAAAATGAAAAGCTGCAGCCTTGCTCTTGCAATAGGACTGTATGAGTGAGGAGACCTGGGCTTGAGCACAGAGGTGGGGAAGGAGATTTACTGCAGGGAAAACTTGTTGAGAGCTGCTCTGCCAGGTAAAGGGCATTTTCCAACCACGTTCTTTCCCATTGCTGCGATGTGGTGGAGGTGATTCATCTCCTTGGCTTGGTGTCAGGCAGAGCCAGGGCATAGTGAAGGTCTTCTGCAGTGAAAGCTTTCTTGGTCCATAGAAGGAGTGCAGGAAGGTCAGGGAGCAATGAGGAGTGGATAACTGGGGGGACTGTTGCTTGATGCCAAAGAGATGTCCAAAAGAATAAGCGAGTCTTGTCAGATTGATGCAGCTCTCACGCCGTAGGCTCTGACTTCCGCAGGTTGGGGGGGAGCAAGCAGGGCTGGCATTAATCAGAACAAGAACAGAGCTCTCCCTAGTTACCAAGAGGGTGTAAAACCTCTCTCAAGGTTGCGCTTGACACCTACAGCTTGGACCTCTTGACTGTTGATCCACCTGGAGATACAGGTCTTGGTACCAATCCTGTTCTGTCTCTCTCTTTGCCTGGTGCTGAGATTCATAGCCTACAGCACTTAGTCAAAGTGAGTCTGGCTTGCAGAGACATGACAGCTTTCCTAGGGCAGAAAGGAATGGTGCATGTCAGAGGGTTCCACAAGGAGCCAAACACTTCTTCAAGGGGGCTTTGCCAAACGTGACTCTAATTACACCTGATGCTATGGGCTTCCAACCCATATCTCTAACCTTAATTCCAAGGAAAACTGGAAACTGTGAAGTTGGTGAAAAAGTCAGCTCATCTCCATCCACTGCACCCGTGGTCTGCATGTCCCTGCAATGACCTGGCTTTTGCTCCAGCTGTAAGGTGCCCTGGATCCATGGTGCGTGCCCATTGGATGGGCTGTGACCATGGCTCAATATCTGCTACTTGACTCAAGCCATCTGCAATGAAGTCAATCACAGCACAGAGGATGGAAGTGGGGTGCAAGGTATGATGAGAGCTGGCATTTCTGCCATGAGGCTCACTGTGGGCTAGAAAACAAAAATAGAGTTTGATTCACTCACTGCCAGCTAAGCCAGGTCTGTTTTTCCTCTGCGCTCTAGGGAGAGTGTCATGTCCCATCTTCCCTCCCTCTCTCCCCTCTGCTCAGTTGCCAGTATTTATTTTCCTTCTCAGGTCTATTCCATAACATGAACAGCATGATGGAAACATGGCAGTTCTGGTCCAAAAAACAGCATCAGCAGCCCTGAGAGGGAGAAGTGTACTGAGAACAGGAATCCTGTTTATGAAGGTTTCAGACTCCATCCTGCACTGGAACAAACCCCATAATTTTGCAGTTCTCGAAGAGAAAATTCTCTTCCTCCCACCTCCTTCGCTGCCGCCAAAATCTCTTTGTGTGGCTCAAAACATTTCATTTGCATTTCTGATGTCTTCATTATTCTGCACTTGGACACCAAAACTTTAAAACCCCTGAAATGAAAAGGCTCCCTGAAACTCTCATGTCATTGCCATGCTGCAGTGGTGAAGGAGGAAGCTTGCCTGTGAATAAGTCTCCCCTTCTCCCTCGGTGGATCCTTCTTCCTCGTCACTCTGACTACATCAGTCTAATCCAAAGAGGCATTTTGTGCCCAGCATCAGCATATTCCACCCAAATATACCCCTGTGGAGCCTTCTCAGACCAGTTTCCGAAGCAGCCTTCATGCACCCGGTCCCTGTCCTGGTGCACTTTCATCCCACGAGATGCCATACTCTCCTTGTACATGGTCCCAGCAGACAAACCCACATCCCATATGCTCTCCTGGCAGACTTGAACTGTGTTTGGCCTCCAAAGAAGATGTTGAAGCTGGAATGCTTTGGTATTATTTGGGTGTAGCTGGAAAGGGACAAGTGTGGTGTTTGTAGATTGCATCTGACACTAGCTGATGAATGTTGAACAATGCTGATGGGACTTTGGGATCGCTTGGATCTGTTCCAGGTCTTTCTATGTCAATGTCTACTCCAATGGTGTTTACTAGCCTCATATGGCCTACGTCTCTCCCCGGAGCTGTTCTTTGTGGCTTGCTTTGCTCATTAGTTCCTAATCACAGCACTGGGCACAGCCTAACAAGGCTCTGTCCTTCCAGGGCACAAGACCTTCTTCAAGCCATGCCATATGCTCATTGGTGAGGCTTCTATCCTCTTCCCTTGGTGCTGTTCAAGCTCCCCTTTCTCTTTTAGGACGTGGTTTCATATTTTGGTTGCTCTGCAATTGCCTGCGTGGGCATGCTGGCCTCACTGCCCCTCAGGGGAGTACATCCCACATTTAGAACTTATCCCTTCTGCATCCAGCATTCAAACTTCCATTTGGAGCTCTGCTACGTTCTCTGCACCCTGCAAATCCCAGATCCTGCCCAAGCACTTCTGCCTCTCACTCAAACGTGTGCTGTTGTGGCAGACCTTGCTTTAACCCTCGAGGTGAGAAGTCTGCAGCAGCAGGTTTTCACAGCCTGGTTTGTGTTGAAAGGGACCTTAAGGCTCCTCCAGTTCCAACCCCTGCCATGGGAAGGGACACCTTCCACTAGAGCAGCTTGCTCCAACCTCCTGTGTCCAACCTGGCCTTGAACACTGCCAGGGATGGGGCAGACACAGCTTCTCTGGGCACCCTGTGCCAGCGCCTCAGCACCCTCACAGGGAAGAGCTTCTGCCTAAGAGCTCATCTCAATCTCCCCTCTGGCAGGTTAAAGCCATTCCCCTTGTCCTGTCCCTACAGGTCCTTGTCCAAAGCTGCTCCCCATCTTTTTTGTCAACCCGTTTCAGGTATTTAGATTTTCCAGTGTTATAGACTGTGAGCTGCCAAAGGAGTATACTTGCAAGGGAATATTAACTTCTGAGGAGGCAGTGCCCTCTGGAGTATGGTTTTCTGTGGGGCAAAATAAAGGTGAGGCAAGAGCCTTTTACCCCAGGCTCTTAGCACTGGATGGAGGAGCAATGTGCAGCGTAGTTTTGCAGTCCTCTCCAACAACACACGAGGAGATGGGCAGAAAGTAAGATGAAGGTATTTCTCTTCCAAAGCTCAAGCCAACCAAGGTGTGCATGGTTGAGCTTTCTACACACTCCCAAGCTCAAGTGTAGGGTTTTCAGCCCCATGGACAAGGGTTTGGGGTGCATCTATCCCCATGGTCACAGCAGAGTGCTGCTATTGGCATCATGGCATGAGAGCTGTCATCAGAAGTGTGGACAGCAGCATCCTTATCTGTTCACCCAAACGGGCCCTTGGGATTGCAGCAGCCAGCAGTATCTCTGCCTGAGAAATCAGAGAGATTCTTCTACCAGGCAGATTCAAAGGAGCAAAGTGACAAACTTTCTTTTTTGCTCATTATTTTCTGAGTTTCCTTTTTGGAAAAGCTTTGGAGGGATTTCAGAAACGGCTGCCTCAGCAGCATCACTCCAAGCACTGCAACATCATCAAATTAGTCAGAAGCAAACAGTGGTGCCTCTCATTGCTCCCAACAGCCAGATGCTCTTCCCGAGGTGAGGCAGCATCCACGGCTCTGCCTTTGCACCAGTGGGGGAGGGCAGGATTCCTCTTGCTTTTTTTAAGTAACAGATTTTGCTTTCAGAAAAAAAGACAACTTCAAATGCGGTCCTTTCCCAAAAACCTGCTCTGTATTTAATGAACCTGGCAGCAGGTCAGAGAGGGATCTCAGGAACCTGGATCTGGCCTTTGGGAAAGTTCAAACAAGTACCTCCAAGGACACATCTTCAGCATTGCCTCCAGTGCTTCAAAGACTATAAAGGGATGATTTTAGTGTCTCCAAAGCCTGTGGGATCCAAGGGCAAGCTCCCATCTTCCCTGCGTTGCTGCAGGCAGGGCTGTTTCCATGGCAGCTCTGTGTAAGGGTCCAACCCAGCTGCCTTGGAAGAGCTGCATCCTCCCCATCACCTACCAGGAACCCATGAGAATGGCCCTTTGGGCTCTCCTGTTGATAAAGTGCTTTTGGAAACGTTATCTGGAGAGTGAGCTTGGGCAAGTGTTTTGTCCATTCTGCCTCTCTCCTTGAGTGTGTGAGCAGCATCCTCATGTGAATAGGGCAGGTCACCCTGTGTCTCTTCTGGGCACTCTGAAAGCCAAGTTATGAGAGGAAAATAACTTACCCCAAAGATTCTGATCCTGTCTGACCTCACAAACATGAATCAAACAGGAAATACCTGTAAAATGAAGGAATTGACCAGATTTATGTTTTTTTCCCATCTGGGCTAGGCCTGGGGCGAGGCTGTGGCTGCTCTGAATGGGCTTTTCTCTTCATCTCTCTCCAAAAGACAGAGCTGGATGCTTATGGGCAGCCTCATCCTCGAGAGGTGTGCACTAGCTCAGCACAGGAGCATGTGCTTGTGGTCATGTAGTTCATCAAGAACAGCACTACATAACACTCTCTGCCCCTGTGGCAAACATGCAATGGGATGTGGAGCATTTGATCCTGTGCATTCAGCCTTTAATGCCCAACTGGATTTCAGTGTTCCTCAGGATGATGCATCTCTCTGTCAGGTCATGCTCAAGGCCAGTGAATGGGAACGGGGCCCTGCTCTGGTAATACTTGTAATACACAAAGTAGCCAACTACAGCAGTGACTCAATTCAAGCATCTGGTCCTTTTCCCAGCAGTTGGCACAGGTTGCAGCATTTATGGCTTTGCTGGTGTGCAGACAATGAGATTCCTCACGCTGCCTCTCAGCCGAGACCTCTGGCTGCTGCTGCTGATTGGATTCCTCTTCAAGGTTCCCTCATGTTATCAAACAGCCATTTGGACAGGCTTTAAACAAGCAAACACCTTCGTGGAAACAGCAGGTTGTGCCAGGTGCCTGGAGGCATGTGCTCAGTGTCATTCTGGAGGTGCCTGTGGGATACCTGGCATGCTGGGGTCTGTCTGCCCAAGCATCTCCTGTCTGCATAAAGGCAAAGGCTGTGCCCCTAGAGAGGCACTGTGTTCCTCCTGGAAGCAGGTTCCCTTTGCTGAGTCCCAGGCACCAGTAAAAAAAAAGGTATTTCTTCTATTGCCTTAAGGATTTAGTGCTTGTGTCTTGATTTCTTGATGGAAGTTGTAAATGCTCCATCTCTACACTGTTCAGGACCAGGCTGGACAGGGCCTTGGGTGACATGGTCTAGTGGGAGGTGTCCCTGACGATGGCAGGGGGTTGAAACTGGATGATTTTAAGGTCCTTTCCAAACCAAACCATTTTATGATTCTTTAATTCTATGATTTTAGGCTAGTTATGGGGAGGACAACTTCACAAGTGCTTGTAGCATTGTAACATCAGCTGCAAGAGATGGCTCATGTATGCCCATCATTTCATGTGCTTACTGGCTTGGGGTTGACCTGCCTCCACTTTCCTAGTAATAATGGGTGAGAAAGTAGGGATGTGCAGCTGTGGAAATTAGTATTCTCTGGGATACATTAAACTGGCCTTAACTTGGAGGAAGAGCCAGATTTGTTGAATGTTCATCCTGCTAATTCCATGTATTGATGCTGGGAATTCTCTAGATGGAGGTAAGCTGGATGTGCCAAAGAGACCCTCAAACTTCCCCTCTGGATGGGCTGGTAGAGGACAGAGTGGGTACATGACTGTTCCTAGCCCTCGGGGACCCGCACGGCTGTTGAGTGCTCCTGGCAGTGCCTCCACCATGCAGCAGAGAGCCAGGACCTGTTGTCTTTGGCTGTGGTTGTGTGGTGCAATGGGTGAGGTTTCTTGTGCTTTATCTGATTGAAACCCTTCCATGTATTTGTAGCAGCCAAGTCACAAAAGAACAGCTTTCATGGCTTGGGGCGGGGGGGGTGTGTGGGGTATGGGGATAGAAAACCCTGTAGAAACAGACCCTATGGCCCTGTACCTCTCTACTTGCACCAAGCTGGCCACTATCACCCTAAGGCAGCCGTCGTTTGGAAGGTATCCAGGAGCTGAGTGCGATATTTTGGCAGCTAAAAATTGCTCAGTAAAGGCAGAAAACACACAGAAAATCTAGTGCATAGGGAGATTATCTTAAGAGAAGTGTTTCCTTTAAATTGTTCCTAAAGGTACGAACTGGGGGGAAAGGAGGATTCTGAAATGGAATTTGTCTCGTATGTATTGCATCTTCCTGTGATGGTGTCAAAAAGTTGAGTTGGTGTGAATTATGTCCTGAGTGTGAGTGTCCTACTTTAGTTGGTGCCCAAAGCCCACCATCATTAATGGGAAGGCTCATTATTGACTTCAGTGGGCATCTGGAAGACTTGCAGGAACTGACAGCAGGAGTAAAGCAATTGCCAGAGCACATTACCTCGACGGTCTGTTGGGCAAAGGCAGAGTGGCGCGAGCTGTAGGGCTGTACACATCTTGGCCTGTGGCCTGTGCAATTAAACCCATGGTGCTCATTCCCACGTGTGGCCTCACCATGGTGGTTGGAACCTTCGGTGTGGATGCCACAGCTTCCTTTCTCTGACTATCCTGTCTCTAAACCCATTTGTTTTTCTCCTTCATATGGGCTTATAGGGCAGTGGTTTTCCATCACCTGCTTGGATGGCATTTAACAGCCTCCCTGAGATCCCATGGTACATTCCCTAGGCAAGAAGTGCGTGGTAGACTGTGGGCATCATGAGTTACACCAGCTCACGCTGGGGGTGTCCTCAGTCCCCCAGCCTTACCAACATCCTCTGTGGAGGCAATCCATCAGTTTGTTTAAAGAAAATCCCTTGCACTCACCAGCCTTTGCAGCATCTCTAAAGGTCAGGAAGAAGAGAGATTGCTGTCTCTTCCTCCTGGGAGCCACCTATTTTTCCTTGGCTTATTTTTTTCTCTCTTTGCTCATAAACACCAGCTGGTTTTTGCTATGAAGTTTCACCATGAGATTTTGCAGCTGCAAGTACGTGTGGCTCTCCTTCCCCCAGCACCATGCTTGCTTTCACAGGGATTCGATGTGGTTTTGGGGTGCAAAGGGTCTGGTGTATCCAGCCAGTGTCAGTCAGGGGTTTCCTGTTGTTTTGAAAGCACTGTGCTTGCCTGTGCAGCAGGATTTCTGCTGTGCTTGGATTGCCTTTGCCGCGCTGATTCATCGCCTTGGCCGAGGCAGATCATTTCCTCCCCTCCTGCAGGGCGATGCACGAGGTTTTGCTCCTTCGTGGGAAACAGCTGGAGCAGATCCTGGAGATACCACTCCGGGACCTGGTCCATGGTCCCAGCACCCAGCCACCCTCCAGCCCGCTGACCCCAATGGTTTTTAAACCTTCAGGTTCAGGGAAGGGGAAAACAAGCTGCAGAAAGCTTTACCAGCAGGGATGGAGAACGACCGTGTCCTCGGTGACCTGTGGGAGAAGAGCAACGTTCCTGTGGTCCTGAACAACCCCTACTCCGAAGCAGAGCAGGTAAAAGCCCATGGATTATGCTGCTGTGGGTGGGAAAAGGGTTTAGGGGCGCATAACCCATCCTGGTGGGCTCTCACACAGCAGAGACCATGAGAGGACTATGTGTGCTACCCTGAAGGCCTTTGATCCCAAGAGCTGCAGTTGATGGAACATAGAGACCATTTGAATGAAGCCAAATTCCCCGCATAAGGCATAGGTCACTTGAGAATGATGCTTTTCATCCAGAGGGTCAGACAGGGATGGGAGCACAGGGACCAGGACTTTGATACCTTCCTTGGGACTGTTGTCTATCATTGAGGCTAAGAGCCAGGTTGTGTCGTTACAGTAGTTTTGATTCGTATGATGGTAATTCAATAGAGCACTTCAGATAATGTGCTGTATGACGCCTTTTCATCTCCTCACATTCCACAGGCATAAATTCTCAGGCTTCCTTGTCAAAAGGGGATTAGGTCCCTGTTTGTAGCAAAGCCAGAGATGTAAAGGCAGACCCTGCCAGGCCAGAAGGATCACCTTGGGAAAAGCATGACGTGTGTGAGCACTGCCAAGCATGTTCAGGCAAATGTGTCTCACTGATGGGATTAATCAGCATCAGGGCAGGACATGGGGGAGCAGACTGAGGACCATTTTGACGCAATGTTCATGTCCACTTCTGCAGCACATAACAGTGCTGGAGACCCACTGTGAAGGTGCTGATGAACATGACGGCAGTTAAGATGCTCCTGTCCATGGCAGGCTTGATGAATGGCTTTAACCAACCTGGCTGGATGCTTAGATGCAGTTGGGAGCTTATTTCCACCTCCCCTTGCCTGGCTGCAGCTCAGGATTGCAGCCAGGTCTTCCAGCTGCATAAACAACCTTATGGTGGTTATTATCCTACACACAGTTGGGTGTATCCATGAGCTGCATCACCCTTTGCTCAGCTGTTGGAGAGATGTCCCTCAGCAGCCCCATGTCCTGCTGCCTGGTTAATGCACTGTGGCAGGTATCACAAGCCCATCTTGTCCAAGGGCAGGTCACAGCTCTGGTCTCTTTGCCCCAGCTCTGGAAAGACACTGTCTTGCCTCATTTACTAAGTTCCTTTCATGTACTTGTCTGTTACTATAAGCACTTTATAACCTTCTATGTTCAGAGCTTAATTTCTCTCCGTGTAAGGGCTGCCAAACCTCTGAGTCTTAAGCTGCTAATAAACTCTTTAGGGTTTTTTTTTCTCACTAGATATGCAGCTTTCTTTTTATCCTCCTTATCCCCAAATCAATGTGCCTGCACTTCTGAAGGCAGCTTGGGTTTTCCCTCATGCTTCCTGCAGTCATTCCCTAGGGCAGCATGCTGGTCAAGGCAACCGGACTTCTTGTAAGCAGCAGTAACTACTGTGAACACAGGGGCAAGCCAAGCAAAGTGTGAGCTTTCCATACACATTGTTCTTTGCAACAGGATTTGGAGGGTTTTACAGCTTGACCAGGTGGGAAATGCTCACTGAACCTTGTAATAAGGAGCTGAAAGACCCATTGGGCATCAATCCATATCCCTTGTTTCTTGCAAAATCAGGCAGTGTGTTTTGCTTGTTTCCCAGGAGCCCAATTCCTCCTGGCCCTAAACCAGTGATGGCAAGATGCTGTGACTGCACCAGCCCAGGTCCTACATAAGTCCTATTTCGGCCCACACGGATTGATTTGTTAGGAGCTCCAGGGTAACCAGTGGTGTGTTTGTCCATGGAGCTGGGAGGAGAAGGGAGTCATGTCAGCTCCACGCTTGTAAGAATGATTTACAGCTTTATAAAAGCAAAAAACCAACACTTTCAGCCAGTGAGGTTAATGCAGGATGGAAGGAAATATCAGCATGACAATAGATGGAGAAGAGATGCTACATGGGAACCTTAGAGCAGCTTCCAGTGCCTAAAAGGGCTGACAGCAAAGCTAGAGAGGAACTTCAAAGCTTCATTAGGGACTGCAGTGATAGCACAAGGGTTCAAACTGAAACAGGGGAAATTTAGGTTGGATATAAGGAAGAAATTCTTTACAGTGAGGCTCTGGCACAGGGTGCCCAGAGAAGCTGTGGCTGCCCCATCCCTGGCAGTGTTCAAGGCCAGATTGGACACAGGGGCTTGGAGCAAGCTGCTCTAGTGCAAGGTGTCCCTGCCTGTGGCAAGGGTTGGAATAGGATGAGATTTAGGGTCCCTTCCAACTCAAATCATGCTGGGGTTCTATGATTCTATGATATTTATGACCTATGCTAACACTGCAGATCTTGTCCTTCTGCAGTCAATGAATTTCAGCAGGGCAGCACATGCTCCTGAAGCACAGGTGGAAAGCAGGAGGAAGGCTGAGAATCTATAGAGCTCACTCAGGTTTGCAGCAAGAAGGATGCTCCTTGTCATTCTGGTTCCAAGGAGCACCCAGGGCTGGGTGCATTTCTCCCGTGTCTGTAAGAGCTCAGGCAGCTCCCAAGCTGCGTGCTTATGATAAGTACGACCACGCTCCCTTGTAAAAGATGTTTGCATAATGCATGTGCGTCCTGACTGCTGCATCAGTCTCTCTGTCCCACTCCTGAGTCACTAACATCGCAGCTGCCTAGTTAAAGCAGGAAAAGATCTCTTACAACCTCCCTGACAGAACCATGGGTAGTGTTTGGCTTCAGCTTTGCTGTGTGGGAAGCTGAATATACACATGCACACAGAGCTCCTTCCCAGTCTCTTCTGGGTGTCACTCTCTCCATAGCTGCTCTGTGCTGTGGTTGCCAGACCTGGCACCTCTGCTTCTTGCAGGTGGTGCTCCCTTTGCTGCTCCAGTTAGGCTGGCATCCTAAGCATTCAGCATTCCATCATGTCTCTCTTTCAGCAAAGATTCACACTTTGCTAGTTACTGCATGGAAAAGACAAAAGGGAAAGGGAGCAGCTCTGAGAGAGCTTTAGGGTAGAACATCTGTAGGCAGATGTTAAACAGCCAGTGTCCGCCAGGATCCAAGGATCATTGCTACATCTGAATTCATAACATAGGCTTGTCCCATGCCTGCTCCAGCTAGATGCTGTTAAGCAGCATGCCTCCTAAGCTGCATTGAAACCCTATCAGCAAACCAAAACTAGCTCAGACTAAGAAGGTGGTGCTGGATACAAGCAGTACTTTCGGCTTGGTACTTCCAATTCCTATCTGGCAGGTGGAGGTAAGGGTGAGGATTTGGTTTGTTGATGTTTCTCAGCAGCGGTTTTCAGCTATGTTTTACCAGTCTCACAGAGCTGCTCTGAGCAATCACACCCAGAAGGAAGGTAAGAGGTTAACCCCCATGTTCCTAAGGGTGGCCCAGGTTGGTTCAGAGAGCAGAGGATGCTGTTGGTGGCTCAAGAATGTTTTAATTTCCTTGAAAACATAAAATAAGCAGAAAGCAAGAGCCAGGAACTGCCATAATTCAGGCCAGATTCCACAAAACTGAGAAAAAACCCCCTCCACCTTAAAAATAATGCTTTTCCAGGACTACATTTAGGAGGCTTTTTTATTGACTACTGGTTCTGAGCTGTATATGAAGTACTGTATTTGTTTTTTGTGGCATGGGAAAGAGAAACTGAGATCCACTTTGCTGTCATCTGGCTTCAGGGGCTAGGGCTTCAAATGTTCCCAGGGAAGCTCATGGGGTTTGTGGCATGAGGAATGTTGCAGAGACCCACGACAGCATAGCCTGAGGGTGTGCTGAGAGCAGCTTTCAGCTGCTGTGAGGACCAAGGAGGGTCCTACCAAGGGGTGAGGCATAAAGCTCTCCCTCTCCCTCCATCCTTTGCCTCTTGCTCTCACTGTAGGCTTCCTATGCACAGTATTACACTGTGAGCCTCAGGCCACTTGACAGCAAAATCCCTGTTTTCTGGGAGAAAGAATATGGAACATATGGTAAAAACAAGGACTAGGCAAAAAATAGGACCAACATTGCTACCAGGGCAATGCAGTGGTGCTGCACCTGTCTCATAATCAATCAGGCATCATTCTGCTTCAGAAGAGCAGAGCAATCCTCTGCCTCGCAAAGTAGGAGTAAGTTAGGTCTGTAGCTTCATCTGCTTCTGTCATCCTTGTGGCCCCTATTGCTTTCCCTCCTGGGCCTTTGCTCATCAGCAAAAGTGTTTGCTCTGAAACGTGAATTTCTTCCACCGTGTGCTGGCTCCTCACTTGGTCCTTCAGGCGGTAATATACTTATTGCTGCCAGTCCATGGGCTGCAGCAGTGACATGAGCCCAGGGTCACCAAAAAGGAGGATGAGACTCTGCATAGCTCTTCTGAAGGTGGTGCCATCTTCAACAAACCTTGCAGACAGAAAGGGACACAAGCTACGGGGTTCACATAGGAAGGTTACATCAAAACTTGGTCCAAGCCAAGATCTGATTTGCAGAGATGGAAGCCTTTAAGAGATATCAAATATAAGCAGATTTTTACAGGATGCTCTGGTGTGGGAAGCCTGCAGTAACGCCATTGCGATTGCATGTGTGGATTGCACCCTACTATAAGATCTTATTCCTACAAGGTTTCCGGCTTTCCAGACCACTGTTCCATGACACGCCAGCAGACACTGATTGCTCTGTGTTTGGGGCAAATAAGGGTCACAGTAGAACTGGTAGATGTTATCTGTGACAACATGTGCAAACACAAGCACTTGCAGCCAGCTCTTCTCATTACAAGCTCTCTGCTGGCTGAGGCTCTTCCTTTTGTTGGCATACAGCTCGAGATGTGCTGATGAGCACACCATGACGCAGAGTAGCAGGGAGGCCTGGAGCTTCAGAGCTGAGTCTGAAGTAACTGTGCATAATCCAGCAGCCCTCCTGTTGCATAATTTATTCATCCTTATCCTTATGATCTCCCAGCATTGATATCAAAGGAGTTGTGCCTTTGGCTTGCTTGAAGGAACAATCAGCTGTTAGCTCTATTTTTGTGCTCCTATTAGTTTAGCACATGCAAAATCTGAGCAGGTAATGCTCCTTAAAATGCTCCTTAAAAAGAGACGTCCAATACGTCTAATATATTTTAGAGGTAAGTCTTCCACTGGAAACTTAAACAAAGCATTCTCCTCTCACTTGCTTCTACCTCTGTTTTTAACTCCTCTTCTACAGGTTTGACTCTCCTGTAAATGGGGATGACTTCTTGGTTTCATTGAGAGTTGGTTGCTTGACTGTAGGATCCAAAATGCTGCCAAGTATTTGGATCATGTACCTTGTCTCAGTATATTATTACTAGGATTTAAGTGCAGGCAACCACTAATACATGATGCTGCTTGTTGTGACCTTTTCTCTATATCTCCTTGATGAGCACTAACCTTGTGCCTGTTCTTCATGTTGTCTAGCCTCTGCCATCTGGACGGCAGTCCCCAACCAAGAGCGCAGTGAATGGAAGTCCTTCCAAATGCCCACGGTTTGTGAAAATCAAGAACTGGGAGACAGGCTCCGTGCTCCACGACACCCTGCACCTCAAGACCGCGATGGTGAGTAGTGTAGGTAGGCCTGGCCAAGAGCTGCCTGAGCACAATGAAGTGTATCACAGGGTTTCCAAGGTGCTTTATCTGGAGATGCAGGACTGGGTGAATTCCGATGAGTCATTTTGTTTCTGGTGGTGGAGTTTCAAAGCTCTGGTGTAATAACCTGGCTGAGAGGAAAGTCCCTCTGTGATACATAAAGGAAAGCATTTGACTTTATACCAAGCTGGTCAAGAATCCAGTGAGACCCAATTGTCTACATAGAATGGGACAAGAGATGTCTGCACGTGCTTGAGCAACATTGCCAATCACAACATTGCCAATAGGTGTGAAAACAAGTAAGCTGGAAATGTCCCTGTTTGTCAAAGATGTCTCCAACTTCTGCATAGCTAACTACTGACTTCCCTCAGCCCAGTTCATATAACCAAAGGTGCTTTAGTAACTCAAGACACTCTTGTCTCCTTCTGTCTCATCAGGCCACTGCGTGCACTGAGCAGATCTGCATGGGCTCAGTAATGACTCCTAGCCAGCATGTCCGCAAGTCAGAAGATACCAAGACAAAAGAGGAGGTGCTCCTTTTGGCTAAGGACTTCATTGATCAGTACTACTCCTCTATAAAGAGGTAAATGTTAGCTGGAGAATGTCGCAAAGGCTGCTACTTACGCTGAGATGTCACACATTACCTGATCTTTCGCACTTGTGAGTCAAAGCAGGGTGAGACTGTGCCACTGCTTCTTCAGTGGAGCTTCACTTGTAGTATTTGGTGTGTGCTTCTGCAAACTACTGACCTCTCCCATTTGCACTTGGTCATCCAGTATCTGACAGCATATCTTTATATCTTCATCCATATCTTAAGCATATGTGTGCACACATATGTTTAAGAAAGAAACAACTTCTAACAGTCTTCCAGTATCTAAAGGCACTGCAAGAAACCTGGAGAGGGGTTTTAGACAAGGGCTTGTAGAGACAGGACAAGGGGAATGGCTTTAACCTGCCAGAGGGGAGACTGAGATGAGCTCTTAGGCAGAAGCTCTTCCCTGTG
>JASSUY010036000.1:0-38503 GCA_032466535.1 Forpus xanthops
AGGGAAGTTGTGAATGCTCCATTGCTGGTGGTGTTCAAGGCCGGGTTGGACAGAGCCTTGGGTGGCATGGTTTAGTGGGAAGTGTCCCTGCACAGAGCAGGGGGGCTGGAACTAGATCTTAAGGTCCTTTCCAACCCTAACTATTCTATGATTCTTACACCCAACTCAGGGAGCAAACACAAAGCTGTACTATCTACAAGTGGAGCTCTTTCATGTAAACCTCTGAAATTCAGTTCAGATTCCTAATGCTTCCTTGCTTCCCTTCCGTTCACAGAGAGCTTGGAGCTATGTTCTGAAGTGCAAAACAAACATGAGACCACACCAAGGCTTTGTGAAACAGCTCTTAGACTGGGAGACCAAAATCTACAGGACCACAATCACAGACATCTCTGAACTTGACTACTGAAGAGAACACCCAGCAGGGAATGGCATTTCCCCATCTGTGCACACTGTGTTGGTAGAAGGCTACTTGAGCTTTTAATATAATAGAAAGGCTTTCCTCTTTAGCTCCATAGTTTTTGGGATCAAGTTTTGAAGCCATTTGAGGAACTCATCTGTGCTGTTGAAGGCAGCAGGTTGGGAAAGCAAGTCCTGCAGGATGTGGCCCGTTATGTGCTGCTTGTGTCTCTTGTAAGCTAAGGGGATCGTAACCATGTTATTGGGCACACTCATTACCCCCAGGTATGGGGCAGTCATTAAGGTTGTCTCTGAAAAGGTTTGTCAATCCTTAGCCTAGGATGGTAAATGCAGGGTTTGACTATGCCTGCTTCCATCCCAGAGGGGTGATGACACAATTCCCGTTTCAGTCCCAGTGGAAGGTGGAAGACTTCAGCTGGAAGTCCCTTCCTTCTGCATGTTAATTCACATCCAGACCTGCCTGTGCTGACAGCAGGACAGCCCTTTGAGCTGCAAAGAGCACCGCTCACTTGGAAGGGGCTGTGATTTTGCTTTTAGTCCCTCCTTATTTCCTTAGGCCAGGCTGCTACTTACAAGGAAAACCAGAATCCATCTTGCAGCCCAGGAAGCCAACTGTGTCCTGGGCTGCATCAACAGGAACATGAGCTCCTGCCCCTCTGCTCTGCTCTTGTGAGATCCCCCCTTGCAGCACTGTGTGCAGCGCTGGTGTCCTCAGCATAAGGACATGGAGCTGTCGGACCGAGTCCAGAGGAGGATGCTCAGGGGCTGGAGCAGCTCCCGTACGGAGCCAGGCGGAGAACATGGGGGCTGTTCAGCCTGGAGAAGTGAAGCTGCTTGGAGACCTCGGAGCAGCTTCCAGTGTCTGAAGGGGGCTACGAGGATGCTGGGGAGGGATCTTCATCAGGGACTGCAGGGACAGGACAAGGGGTGACGGGCTTGAACTAAAACAGGGAAGGTCAGGTTGAAGATAAGGAACAAATTCTTCCCTGTGAGGGTGCTGAGGCACAGGGTGCCCAGAGAAGCTGTGTCTGCCCCATCCCTGGCAGTGCTCAAGGCCGGGTTGGACACAGCGGCTTGGAGCATCCTGCTCTAGTGGAAGGTGTCCCTGCCCGCGGCAGGGCCGGAGCTGGAGGAGCTTTAACGTCCCCGCATCCCAACCCGTTCTCCGCATCCCCGACCCCCGCTCCCGCCCGGCCCCGCCGCTGTCCCCGCCCCGGGGCGTGCCGGAAGCAGGCGCGCCGCGGGCGCAGCCGCCGCCATGGCGGCCATGGCGGGTTCGGCAGCGGAGTGCCTGCGGGAGTGGGAGGAGCTGCAGGATGGCTTCCAGCGCATCCAGGTACGGCGGCACGGGCAGCCCTGCGGCGGGTATCGCACCGGGCCCGGCCAGTGCCGCTGTGCTGGGACGGGGCACGGGCACGGAGGGCAGCGGCGCGGCCGGGGGTGAGGCACACGGCGGCAGTAGCTCCGGATCCCCGCAGCACGGAGCCGGGCGGTCCCGGAGCGGGGATCCCGCCGGGATACAGCCCCCGGTACCGGTGGGGCCCGCAGGGTGCAGCGCAAGGAGCGGGCAGGGCTCAGCGGTCACCCAAGGAGAAGGTTTGGCTCAACGGTACTGTGCGGCATCTGCACCACTGCTCTTTCCCCCTCCTTCCCTCCCGGGAGCGGATGTGTTGCGGCTGAGCCCGGATCTGGGACAAGGGAGGCTTTGAGAAACCTCCTCTTGCTCCATAAGGGTTGCGTGGATGTCCCGGGTCAGCCCCTGCCCTGGGATGGATCCTGAGCACGGCATCGAGCTCAGCTGACTCTACAGCAGCACGGCATTCCGGGTGGGGAGCAGGGAAGCTTAATGGGAATGTTCATTGAGAGTCTGGGGCATAAATCACTGCTGCGGCTCTTTGGGCTCCATTCCCACCCTGACGCTCAGCAGCAGCAGGAGAAGGGGTCGTTTGCCCCCTCTGCATCCCCGTTTCCCCTTTCTCCTTTGAGATCTGATGATGAAGTGCTTGGTAGGAGCCACGGCAGCTGAAACGTGTGTGGGTCAAGGTCTGCTCCAAGGGTTGTTTGAGCGGTGCTGAATGCCCGGGGGAGGTGGTGCTGAGGCTGTTCTCCAGCTGACCTGGACAAGCAGCAGCATTGATCCAGCACGCTCTCGCCTTCCCCTTCTAAATATAGTGAGGAATGGGATCTGGCCTTACCCAGGTGCGGTTGGGTTACCACTGCCTCGGGAGCTGGCTCCAGCCTCCTTGTTCCAGCTCCTTTGGGGCGCTTGGGATGGAGCCATGAGCTGGTGCTGCACAAGCCTCCAGGCAGGGAATACTGCTCATCCCATCCCTGCAGCCAAAGTCACTGCTCCTCTGTGGCTATGGCTCTCACTTATATCCCTGGCACTAACAGTGTGTTTTTCCCCTGAGTCTTTTCATTCCCTTATGCCACAGTCAATGGATTCCCAGTGATGGGAGCATCCCTGCAGCAGGACCATGTTGCTGGCTAGACAAGGGGGGCAGACTCAAGCCATGCACAAGGCAGAAGGAGGCTGTGCCATGTGGATGTGGCTGTACTTGTAGATAAATCCCTTGGGATTGGGGATGGGCATCCCCAGGGTCCGATTCTGCCCTCAGGCTGTCCTCAAACACTGTCCTTATGCAGACACCTCTGGGTATCAGTGCTCTGCAGGTGAAGTTGAAGGCAGCAGATTCCCTCACAGAGGGCAGGCAGCGGTAGTGCATGGTGTTCTGTGCTTCCCAGGACAACCACAAGCTGTACAAGCAGAAACTGGAGGAGTTAACCAAGCTGCAGGACGGGATCTCCAGCTCCATCGCACGGCAGAAGAAGCGGCTGAAGGAGCTGGCATTGTCCTTCAAGAAGTAAGTTCTTGTCCTGCGAAGGACGGGGCTGTCAAACCTCGCAGCTCTGTCTCCAGCACAGCCCTTCCTGTAGCCTCGCTGGTAGCAAAGAGCTGTGGAGCAGCTCACTCGGGTGGATCCTTCTCAGCTCCCCTTTCCTCTGCCCCCATTTGTGTCTTGTTTGCAGCTCAGAGCTTGCAAGGGCTTTGCAGGGAACCTGAACTGCACAGAGCTCTCCCCATCCTTCCTGGAGGGCGAAAGGACCCATCTGCCCTCACTGCGCTCTCATTCCTGCTTCCTTTCCTTGAGCAATATCCCAGCCTGACAGAGGAGCTCGCCCTGCACATGGAGTCATGGACCTGCCTCTGGCCCATCTTCCCTGTCCTTGGGGCGTCCTTGCCTGAGACAGTCACGTATTGAGTTCCAGCACATGCTGATTGTGTTTCAGACGCTATCCTGACGCCAGCACCTTGTTTCCTCCCCAGATGCAAAGCCCATGCGAGCCCCGAACAGCAGGAGACCATCCAAGAGACCCAGAGCCTGATAAAAGAGAGGCAGAACGTGTTCTTTGAGATGGAGGCCTACCTGCCGAAGAAGAACGGGTAAGAGGCACCTTGTCTCTGGGTGAAATACCACGTCCTCTGTCTGCAGCCCTGTGGCTGTCACCCTGCTCCTGGTGACAGCATCACAGCCGCGCTGAAGAATGCCTGGGCAACAGCCAGGCTGAGGCTCTGCCTGCTGGTGGCCTTCACCTGCCCTTGAATGGTGGCCATGGGCCAGGGGAAGCCCTGGTAACACCCTTGTACCCATGGGACATGGGGTGTTGTCGGGGTTTAACCACACCAGCAGGCAAGTAGCAGGCAGCCACTCTCTCAGTCACCCCTGGTGGGATGGGGTAAATAGGAACAAGGTAAAACCTGTGTTCTGAGGTAAGTTTAAAGATTGAAATAAAGTAGAATACAATAGCAATAATAATAGGAATAGGGAAAAGAGAGGAATAAAGCCTGAGACAGGCAGATGATGCACAATACAATTACTCACCACCCGCTGACTGATCCCTGAGCAGTGGCTCCCACCCAGCTCCCCCCAGTTTCTATACTGAGCCTACTGATGTTCTCTGCCATGGAATATCCCTTTGGCCAGTTGAGGTCAGCATTCCTGGCTCTGCTCCTTCCCAACCTCTTGCGCAGCTCCTCACTGCAGAGCATAGGAATCTGGGAAGTCCTGGTTGCTAAGAAGTGCTTATCCTAAACCATCGCTGTGTTGTCAGCATTATTCTCACGCTAAAGCCAAACCAGAGCATGGCACCAGTTACTAGGAGGAAAATAACCTCTATCCCAGCCCAAACCAGGAGCGGGATGTGCTCAGCCACCCATCCCCATGCCCTTGGGAGATGATGCCAAAGTGTTTGTGCCAGTCACACTGCCTGGCAGCTCCAGGTGGGAGGCAGCTGGGAGCTCCTGGATCCCATGGGATGGCTCTGCAGAGCACTGCCTGTCCTAACGCCTCTGCTCTCTCCCCAGGTTGTACCTGAGTCTGGTGCTTGGGAACGTGAATGTGACGCTGCTCAGCAAGCAGGCCAAGTACGGTTCCTGCACCCGGTGCTTTGCCTGGCTGGGGACCCCCCTGCCACCAGGGAACAACAACAGTTCCTCCGGGACGAGCTGCTGCATGTGCAGACCCAAGGCCTGCCCGGTGCGGGTTCTGCATCCAGAACCAGCTGAGCCCTCAACTCTATACATGCTTGCTGCTGGGCTGGGCTGGACCCTCAGCTCTGACAAGCTAAATAAGATCCTCCACTAATGCCATGCCAGGCTTCCCCTGTGTTAGGGACTTCCAGGAGAGACAGACTCGTGGCAAAACACATCCTCTTCCCTTTGGGAAACACCAAGGGCTGGGTTTGGCTCCTGAGAGCATCCCCATGGCAGGACACCAATGCCAGAGGTGCCCAGCCAGGAGCTCATGTTCCCTCCCTCCATTCCCCAGCACTCTCCTCAGAGACAGACCCATCTGGCCAGAGCCCTTGATGGTGTCTGACCCTGTGAAAGCAGCCTGGTGTGCTCTCCTCAGGAATACCTGGGAGATGAGGCTTTTCCTGAGCATGTCTTAGGGATCTCCCAATGGAACATCACTTTTGCCCAGCTGGGTGGGATGCGAGGACACAGATTTCCAGCAGCCACCTTGCTCCAAGGCTGTTCTTGTGTTTCCCTGCAGGTTTGCCTATAAAGATGAGTACGAGAAGTTCAAGCTCTACCTCACCATCATCTTACTCATTATCTCCTCCTCCTGTCGGTTCCTTGTCAATACCAGGTGAGTCTGGTTTGGGTACTGGGTAGGGATCTCCTCCCAGAGCCCTTGTGTCCTCCTGTCCCATCCTGAAAGGTCCAGAGGAGATCCTGGCAAAGGATCTGGCTGCTGCCCTGGAGGTGGGGTGGCTTTTGTGGCTGCTGTGGTCTCACTGTGGCCGTGGTGATGGTGGGGAAGCAGCTCTCACTGCCTTGGTGGGCATCCTGCTGTCCCAGCACCTCTGCTGCTGCCTTTACATCCTGCTTTGTGTGACACCAGGGTGACAGATGCCGTCTTTAACTTCCTCTTGGTCTGGTACTACTGCACCCTCACCATCCGGGAGAGCATCTTGATCAACAATGGATCCAAGTGAGTCCCATGGGCTTGGGCATGCAGCGAGTTGTCCTTCTCTGTAAGGAGAAGTTGTTGGGATCCATCATGTACCTCGGTGCTTCCCAAGGGAACAGCTGCCTCCTACTCAGGGTGTGTAGCAAAGCCTGGGGATGAGCTGTAGGAGTGGGGCAGGAGGAGCTCCCCCCACAGAGGTGGTGTGGGAACATGGAGCATCAGCGGGAAGGGCCCTGCTCTCCTGGTACGTGTTTGAGTCCCAATTCGTGCTTAGGACCTGACACCCCTTCTCTGTGTCTGCCTTCCAGGATCAAAGGCTGGTGGGTTTTCCATCACTACATCTCTACCTTCCTCTCGGGGGTCATGCTGACGTGGTAAGTCTGTGTCCCCCATCTCATGAGGGTCCTTGCTCGGGCTGTGGGCTGCTCATGTGCCTTCACTGCCCCAAGCCATGGCCATAATCCTGCTCTGTGGGTCAGTTCCATGTGCTCACCAGGCAGGGTGGGCTGTGAGACACGAGGTGATGTTCCCTAGTGTCCAACCTGGGGTGTCTCCCCGCTTCAGTGGGGCAGGCAGGGCTGGCTGTGCCTCCTCTTACCCCATGTCTGTCTCTCCACAGGCCAGATGGGCTCATGTACCAGATGTTCAGGAACCAGTTTCTCTCCTTCTCCATGTACCAGAGTAAGTGCTGCCATGGGGGTGTGACAGAGGGCTGGGCACACCTGCCTGCCTCCATAGCACTGGAAGACCTGGCTGTAGCTGCTTCCAGCTCTTGGCCTCCATCCTGGTGCTGGAGCTGATGCCTGGGCCCGTGCTGACCGTGGCCATTCCCTCCTTGCAGGCTTTGTGCAGTTCCTGCAGTACTACTACCAGAGCGGGTGCTTGTACCGGCTGCGAGCGCTGGGTGAGAGGCACAACATGGACCTGACCGTGGGTAAGCCAGGATCTTCCCAGTCCCAATGGAGCTGCTGCCACCACTGCCTCCATCCCAGCCCCAGTCTGGCGCTGGGCTCACTGGTAGCTCTGGTTTCTGGTCAAGGCAATGGTGACAGTGGCTTTTGTTTCGGGGTTAGTTTGACTCTGGTTTATCAGTGGCAGAAGCAGGGAAAGCTGCAAGCGAAGGCAAAGCTCTGAGAGCAGCACCTCCCAAGAGGCAGCAGCATCCCATAGGGTGGATGCTGCCCTGCTCCTGCTCTCCTCTGGCCACCAGGCCCCAGCTGGCACATTCCCGGGTCCTCAAAACATTCTTCCTTTGCAGAGGGCTTCCAGTCCTGGATGTGGAGAGGCCTCACATTCCTGCTTCCCTTCCTCTTCTTCGGGCATGTGAGTGCACACTGATGCAAGAGGCCAGAGCCTCAGGTGGGAGCAGATCCTGCTGTATTCCTGGCAGCACAGGCACAGAATGGTTTGGGTTGGAAGGGACCTTGAAATTCATCCAGTTCCAGCCCCTGCCATGGGCAAGGACACCTTCCACTAGAGCAGGTTTTTCCAAGCCCCTGTGTCCAACCTGGCCTTGAGCACTGCCAGGGATGGGGCAGCCACAGCTTCTCTGGGCACCCTGTGCCAGCGCCTCAGCACCCTCACAGAGAAGAGCTTCTGCCTAAGAGCTCATCTCAGTCTCCCCTCTGGCAGGTTAAACCCATTCTCCTTGTCCTGTCCCTCCATCCCTTGTCCAAAGCCCCTCACCAGGTTTCCTGGAGCCCCTTTGGGCACTGGAGCTGCTCTAAGGTCTCCCCTTAAGGAACCTTCTCTTCTCCAGGCTGACCCAACCCAGCTCTCTGCCTGGCTCCAGAGCAGAGCTGCTCCAGCTCTCACAGCATCCCCATGGTTGCTGCAGGCTGCTTTAGGTGCACAATGCGGATGTAGGGAAGTGCTTTTAACAAACAGCCTTTTCTTCCCTCCAGAGCACCCCAACCTCCACCACTCGTGTTGGTGCTTGGTTTTGTGCCCAAAGGGTGCAGTTGGGTGACCATCAACACAGGGCTGAGCCTAAACCCCCCTCACTCTCCTCTCTCCTGCAGTTCTGGCAGCTCTACAATGCAGTCACCCTCTTCCGGATGCTCCAGCACCCAGAATGCAAGGAGTGGCAGGTAAGGAGAGGTCCCTGGGCAGAGGGTGCCCCTCACACATCCTTCTTGCTCACCCATCCCTCCATAGGTCCTCATGTGCGGCCTCCCCTTCCTCATCCTCTTCCTGGGCAACTTCTTCACCACCCTCCGGGTCGTGCACCAGAAGTTCAAGAACAAGAACAAGGACATGAAGCAGGACTGAAGGGGTGCAGCATGGGGGCCAGGACTGTTTCTCCCCACCAGCTCCATCTCCCATCCCCATATCTCCTCAATGCCGTCCGGACTCTGGTGTCTCACCCCGTTCCTTGGGGGTGAGATGTGAACAGACTGTGTGTTCTATGTGGTGCTGGATCCGTGTCCCTGTCACTCCCCTGGAGTTGGGAGCATCCTGCACCTCCTGCCCCATCTGCCTTTACAGGCAGGGGGGCAGTGTGTCTGGGCTACTGCTCCCTCCCCTCTGCCCTGAAGACATTTACTGGTCCTTGGGGTCAAGCCCAGCTCTGTAAGTGCTCCCCATCCTAATGCACCACTGGGACAAGGCAGTGTCCAGGGGTGATGGCTGCCCCTTCCACAGCTCCTGGAGTGACCAAGGCCCTCATGGGCAGCCCTGTTCATGTTCCAAAGCAGCTGGAAGTGCTGGCTCTTACCCCAGCTCCTTTACCATCAAGCAACAGGGCAGAGATGGAGGAGCAGCACCAGAGGGGTGGGAATGCCACGAGCCTGATCCAGGCTTCATCCTGGTCAGTCCTGGTGCAGACAGTACCTTCGGCATCTCTGGAGGATGCACTTGTGACAATAAAGGGAAGGTGCTGCCTCGGGCACTGAGGTGGTGTCACAACAGCTCCTGTGGTTCTGGCTCATGTGGCAGTGGAGTTCTGACACAGAGCATCGCGAGGGGGGGGGGGGGGAATAACCATCTCCAAGTGTCCCTGTGGACACCTTCCCTTTGCCCAGGCTGAGCCCAGCAGGACCTCAGTGTCCCCAGAGATGGGAGAAGAGAAGCTCTGACCCCCCTGAAATGCTGTGGGCCAGCAGAGCCATTGCAGGAAGCAAATGACACAAACGGGGTTTTATTCCAAGGGCAGATGTATTTAAATAATTTACAGCCATGGGACAGCCTGAAGGTGCCCCCTCCATTAAATCACAAAAGATGGTAAAATAAAAACAGTATTTAAAAAATGACCGTGCACAGCAGGAGGAAGGGGCTGGGCACAGGGGAGCTGCAGGGCCCCTGAGGGATGAGACCCCCCCAAACAAGAGGGGAGATGAGGCATCCCCTCCCTGCTGCAGCAAAGGTGGGCAGCGGGGAATGGAGCAGGGGTCCTGCGGGGTGCTGGTGGCACAAGGCAGTGCTGTGCCCACACACCAGCTCCACAGCACAGGGCAATGCTGGCTGCTCCATACGGGATAAGGCAGCACCTCATGTTCAGGGAAGGACCCCAGAGCTCCCCCAGCACTATCCATCCCCATCTGCCCTGCATCAGCCACATCCCTATCTCAGTGCTGGTGCCACGAGGTGCTCCCTGGGTACCAGCAGCACCACAGCCCCAGCTACCCCCCTGCCCCTCTCAACCCCATCCACCCCAGGGCATGCAGCCTGGCCTGGGGCTGCCAAGGCCCAGGAGGGGTTGGGAGTGACGCTGGGGTAGCTGCAGGCTGGGGACATCATCACCCACAGCAGCAGTGGGCGAGCAGGCACTTCCCACCTCCCATGGGCCCAGGCTTGGGACTTGTTCCTTTCGTGGCCCCGCTCTTAGCTCCAGACATCCAAGGAATACCGGCCCTTTGTCATCAGTTTCTTTACATAGTCCATGGCCTGTGGCTGGCTCATGTTCCCAAACTCGGCCACGATCTCATAGAAGGTGTTCTGCACATCTCGGGCCATGTTGCGAGCATCACTGGAAGCAAGGGGACCATGAGAGAGGCATCAGAGCCACTGGCACCTCCCAACACCCAGACAGGGACAGTTCACCCACCCCAATCCACTGCCCTCCCCTGGACAAGGACCCTGTAACCCTGGTAGCACCAAGTCACCTTCATCTTCCTGAGAACAGGAATGTTTTCCCAAAGCACCCTCCCTGCCACCAGACCTACCCGCACACGTAGATATGAGCGTTCCCCTCATGAACCAGCTTCCAGATGTTTTCCTTGTTCTTCTTCAGCAAGTGCTGAACATAAACCTGGCAAGAAACAAGGCAGGAGTGAGGCAAAGGGAGCAGAGCCCTCATCACAGCCTATGAGGAGGTGGGGAAGCCAAGCCCATGGACATGGCTGCACAAGACAGCGGAGGTGCTGGGTGCTCCTATGGCTGCAAGGGGAAAGCTCCAGCCCTCGGAGCCTTTCCCCACTGATGGGGGGCAGCACGAGCTCGCAGGAAGGGGAGCAGGGTGGTACCTTCTCAGCCTGGTCCCTGGAGAAGGCGACGTGGAGCTGGGTGAGGACCCCATCCTGCTGGAAGCGGCCCAGCTCCTCACGGTACAGGTAGTCTTCCTGCTCGCGGCGGCAGCCATAGTACAGCACCGTCTCGCCCACCTCTTTGCCTGCAGACACACAGCACCCATCAGCTGCACCCCGCAGCCCTGTCCTTCGTCCTCCCCTCATCCTGCCAACCCAAGGGAGGCAGAGCTGCAATGCTCCAGGGAGACCTTAGAGCAGCTCCAGTGCCCAAAGGGGCACTGAGAAATGTGGAGAGGGACTTTGGACAAGGGCCTCTATGGACAGGCCAAGGGGAATGGCTTTAACCTGCCAGAGGGGTGATTGAGATGAGCTCTTAGGCGCAAGTTCTTCACTGTGAGTGCCCAGAGAAGCTATGGCTGCCCCATCCCTGGCAGTGTTCAAGGACAAGTTGGACAGGGCTTGGAGCAACCTGCTGTAGTGGAAGATGTCCCTGCCTGTGGCAGGGGGTGGCGCTGGATGAGCTTTAAGGCCCCTTCCAACACAAACCAGGCTGGGATTTTGTGACTGCTTCTGCTCCTGTGGGGAAGCTCGAGATCGATCCCCAGCAGCAACCATAGAAATGAGTCTAAGTGACGGCTGTGGTTATCCAGACATGGGCGCAGAGGCCAGAGAACCGAGTCAGGTCTATCTGCCCCCCTTTATGGCCCAGAGGAGCACAGAGCATCCTCACGCTGAGCAAAACCCCTTTGCTGCTGTTCACCCTGCTCTTGGCTAAACCCATGGGTGATGTGAGCAGCACAAGCTGCACCAACTGATGGCACAAAGCCCCCTCCTGCAGCAGCTCCAGTCCTCGGGGGCTCTCACCTTGCTGCTTGAGCCAGGCACGCTCCTGAATGAAGCCCATGAAGGGGGCAACTCCCGTGCCTGGTCCGATCATGATGACAGGGGTGCTGGGTTTGAAGGGCAGGCGGAACTGCGACTTCCTCACGTACATGGGCACCAGGGAGCTGCTCCCGTTGTCAGTGGGCACCTTGCCCTTGAGCCAGTTGGTGGCCACCCCTTTGTTCACGCGCCCTGTCTTGGTCTCATACTCCACCGTCACGGCACAGATGTGGATGGAGTTGGGGTGAACCTGCAGAGAAGGAGGGGGTCAGCGCCAGGCAGAGGCAGCCCCACAGCTCAGTGTGTTCAGGGAGCAGGAGTTTAACCCAAGAAAGCAAAGCAGAGCAAACCTCCCACCAGACCCCACACAGGGCTTTGGTCCTGCACCCAACTCATCACAGGAGCACTGAGATTCCCTCAGTAACACCAACAGCCTCAAGGGCTTCAGGCATAAGGCAATGAGTGAATTCTGACCAACCCCTAAAGTGCCACCTTGCTTCCAAGCCCTGAAAGCAAGGCCTATGGGCGAAGAGGAGCAGGGCTCTAGGGGAGGGTGGTGGTATCCAGGTGCAGCTGGATGCAGTGTGGGATCCTCTGCAGCCCCTGTGGCAGCTGGGATGACCCCCTCTTCTCATGCACAGAGAGAAGAAAAGGTGCCCCTCTCACAGAAAGCATTGCCAGGGTGAGTTCCCCATGTCCAGCCCCCAGCTGAAGGGGATCCTCAGCAGCCTCAGCCCTACACACTCACCTTGGAGGAGGAAGCAATGGAGTAGTAGCGGGCTTGCAGGCGGGGCAGGAGCTCACACAAGTGGTCAATGGGGGGACAGAGCGAGGGCATGTCCTGCAGGATGGCCAGGATGTTCCTCCGGGCTTCCACCACCCAGCTGAGGTACAGAGCCTGCGGGCAAGGAGGGCACACGCATTACAACTGCCCTATGACAGCAGCAAACCCCCAGCTCTCTGCATCCCTTCTGGGTACACCCCAGCACCCAGCTGAGCCCAGCAGTGATGTGGGAAGTCCACAAGTCCCACCTTGCCCTCAGGAGCAGACGATGCCATCTTCCGGAGGCGCTCCTGTTCGCTGGGGTCTGTGGCATACTGAGCCAGCTCATAGAGCACATTGGTGCGGGGTGGGTTGGTGATGTCCAGGTAGTACGTGAGCGCCGTGCGGTAGGACGTGGGGCAGGGGAAGGGATGCTTCTTATTGGATTCCTCTGGAGAGGAGGAAAAGAAACTGGAAGTCACCAACCACATGCTGTTATGTCTGGCTTTGTGCAGCAGACACATGCAGTGGGTGAGAGCTGGAGATAGAGCATGGGAACAGGCTTCAGGGAGGAGAGAGCAGCCCTGGGGCTCAGTCAGCCCTGGTCCCACATTAAAGCAGCTCCATCTCCCAGTAGCCCATTTTGTGTTCCACAGATGCTGCCTGGCAGCTTATCAGCAAAGCAATATACGCTGTGCTCCACCAAGTGGATATCCACACACAGAAGCACCCAATAAACTCCAGACTAAGCAGGGTGCCTGTTCCCCACAGCTGATATGGCCTCACACATTTATGCCTCCTTCAGAACTGGGCTCAGAAGTGTTCTCAGTTTCCTTTGGCCACGGACAGTTGTGCTCAGAGCCCCCTTGGGAAAGGTATAAGCACCAGCGGACAAGGCTGGAGCCATCCAGTTCCACAAATTAAGAGGTCCATAAGGGACAGGAGCTCTCTTAAGCTTCTAGGTGACCACATCTGATGCCTCAGGTCAGGCTGCTTCAGGAGCAAGATGGGCAGCAGCTGCCATCTGCCTCCTGCCAGAGGCCAGCTCTGCTGGGAGCAGTGCCCAAGAAGAGCTCTTTGTATCAGCACAAGTGCTCCCTGCTGTGCCTCCTCCAAGGGCTGAATAACAGCATCGAAGACACTAAGGCCCCTGTTGAGCACAGGGGCTGCTGCGGCAGAGGGATGCTCTGGTGGGCTGGTGCTCTGTAATTAGGACTGTGCTGTTGCATAATGTGTTGTTGAATGGCACACAAGTGCATTTCACAACTGACCCACTTCAGCTGGCTCACAGCAAGCAGGCTCTGTGCCACTGTTAAAATGCCATGGCATTCCAAGTGGCAACAGGACATCTCTGTCTGCCTGGAAGTGCCCTATGGGACCTGCAGGTGACTTGGCTCTGGTGGGAAGGACAGAGGCCATAGCTGCAGCAGAACTGCAGATATTCAGGGTGACCCATACTCACCATCCAAGTTGTTCAGGGACATGATCGTGTCCAGATTCGTGCCTAGGATCTCACCAATCTGATTGACCAGAGAGGAGTCGTTGGCTGGGTACACAGCCACATGGTCCCCGGATTCATACCTGGCATGAGAGCAGATGAACCTGTTTCCCATCCACCCCAACCTGCTCAGCTGGATGACAAATGGGCTAGTGCAAGGGACAGTAGGACCACACCAAGATCTGAGCTGCCACACAGTGCCTGCACAATCAGGGATCCCAATGAGCCAACAACAATAGCATAAAGGACCGTTGTGGAAGAATGGTTTTAAGAAGCAGGGTTTTCACAAGGGACCTCCAAGACAACAGCAGTTTTTGCTACAGATTTCAACCAGGTCAGACTTCCAGCAGGCACAGGCCAATTCCATGACAGGCAAGGAGCAAAGCAGCTGAAAACCTGTGCAGTGCAAGAGCTGGGAGCAAGTCCTCATGTGGAGTACCTGATACATGGTACAGAAGCCCAGAGAGGCAGTGTCAAGTGATTAGGAGAACAAGGTCCCCTCCTGAAGTGCTGGATGAGGCCAGTGCCACATCCTTGTTCCTTGCTCCTGCCAACACAGAGGCGCAGTCTCCCATGGGAAGCTACCTGATTTTGGAATTGGAGATGTCCAGCTCCAGATGCATGAGGTACCGCTCTCCACCCTTGTTCAGCTTGCGGTTCTCTGTCACCTGGGCCAGGAAGGGGTTCTTGGCATCAAATGGCCTGGAAGGAAAGACAAGCACCCTCTATGTTACCCTCCTGCAGGCTCTCAGTGCTGGCTGCATCCAGGTACGTTCCTTCTTCCCCCAGAGCTGGTTCCCAGCATGTGAGTACAGAGCTGTCCTGGTTTGTGCTTCAAAGCACACCAAAGCACTAAACAAATGATGCTCCTGCTGCTACCCAGGGACTGTCACACCCCAAAGAAATACTTCAGGTTGGCATTAATTTATACAGCACATCTTCTCACAGCAACAGGGCAAGCATTCGTTGTGCATTAGCTACCCCATGTGAGGAAAGGCTCTGAGTGACATTAGGAGGTCATTTGTACCACCCAAACAGCACTGTGAACACAACTTATGGTTCATAACTGGGAAATCTGAGAGCCCCAGTGGAGATCTGAGCCCACTGCTCTTGGGCAGAGATCTCCCCATGGCTATATTGCAGAAATGACCCTGCCTGCAGAGCGAGTGTTGTTGGGAAGAGCAAGGATCCATCAGTTGATCCTGTCCAGGGTGGATTGGCACTTACGGCTTCTGGTTCTCATAGCTCTTGAGACGACCCATCTCACCAGTGTAGACCTTGTTCATGTTCACATCCGTGTGCACCACCAGCTCGTACTGCCGGATGCTGGAGGAGGAAGAGGAAAAGAGGAGAAAGTCAAGCTGGAAATGACAAGGTACAGCTGGAAACAGCACTTCACAAGTGCCCTCTCAATCTGGAGAGGGAAGAGCAGCTCAGGGCTGGCAGCACAGCTGCAGTCAGAAGTGGCCAATCTGGTACCCACAAGAACCTGCTCCCATACCCACCTGGACTCTTCTCCTGTAGCCTCCACCCCAAAGTGCTCACACACTGCTGGCCAGAATTGCTCTCTCCAGGTGATGAAGTCTTCTTCCAGGCTAGCCAGAGCAAAATAAAGTTTCAATGACCTGTGGCCTGCCAAGACCCCTATGGACTTCCTGCCTTCACCATGGGAAAAAGCATTTGCCCCTGGACTCAAGCAGTTTGGTACCCGCCCCCATGCCCACAGGAGAGCATCTTCAGGTTCCTTGGGCACTGTTGCTATACCAGGCACCCCTCTCTTCACCTAACTGTACCAAGGAAGGCTCTGGTACCCAGGTTCAGTCTTTAACTCATCTCCCCTTTGCCCACTCCTGCCATCAGGTCACCCTCCTTGGAGGCAGATTCCACCATTGCAATGCTTGTTGTTCTATGCTGAGCCTCCCACACACAGCACATCCCTCCATCAGATCTTGCTGCCCTTTGAGGCAAAGACACAGGATGATGTGAACTCCCAGGTTAAGCTGTTACCCACAGGGTGCACCCAGAGAAAAATCATTATCCAAGGTAGAAAACTGCTGCCTTCCACCATTAAACCAACAGTCCACACAGAAACAGTTTTCCTGCACAACAGAGATAGGTAAGTTTATCCATACAGGCTGGCTTAGCTATGGAGCTGCAGCAGTGCAAAGCAGACTGCAAAGCCTCTTCAGGTATGTAACTATGGTCATTTAAAGGTGACGTGGGATTTTCCAGACACAGGATCCCCTAGGATACTGAAGTGTACAGGGACCTGATTGTGGGCGAGAGCAGAAAGACACAAACTCAAAGGCATGTCAGCTCCCACAGCTATCCCTATGGAGGTTATTGCTGTCTCAGCAGTACAGCCAACTCCCTGACAAAGTTCCTTCCAACATGCTTTGGCATTCCAAGCCAAGCTACTCACTTGCCATCATCATCTCCCAGCCCAAGTTCGAAGATACGCTGGGCTCCAAGTTCTTCCAGTCTCTTATCCACATACTTCCCCATGGCATTGAAGTGCTCGTAAGTCTTGTTTCCCAGCCCAAAGACCTGAAAGGGAACACTGATGAGCAGAGAAGCAGAGGATTGACTTCTCCCACCCTGTTGGCATCCTCTGACCAGCATCACTCAGCAAAGGATGCTGAAGACAGACAGCAAGACCTCTCCCAGCTCCCCATCAGCTCTTTGTGGGCCTTGAGGAAGACCTACCACTGGAGAGTTATCAGTAGGTACCAGCACCCCAGGCATGTCAAGAGGCTGCACATATAAAAGCTGCCTGCACCATCTCAAGGGACCAGTAAGAGCCTGGACGCTCATTGCTGTCCCTTGAATCCCACAAACAGCTCAGCAAACGTTTGCTTACTGCTTTACACAGAGCAGCTTAACATCTCCAGCAGTGGCTTTTCTCCTCACTTGCAATTATTGTGCTGCCTAAGGAATGTGGCTGGGGTTTAGGTGAGGTGTCTGCAACTCAATCAATTATTCAGCAGAGGAAAAGAGCTCCACACTGCACCAAGGGATTAATCTGTGGGAGAAGACCTGGCCCAGGGCTCCTCAATTAGCTTCTGAAGAGCAGCAGCAGCCTCTAACTCATTTAGAGACCTTGGATTCCAGGCCTGCTGCCTGTTTGTGGCAAGACATTCCCAGCAAATCCCTTGTGATGAGGGGGTGAAGAGAGCTCTCCAAAGTCTGCATTTAAAGCCCCCAAATGGATATTTTGCAAGTGTCCATGAACAGGGACTGCATCTGCCAAGAGCACAGACGTCATGCTGTGTCTTCACCCAAGCCATGCAAAGGCACAATGGAAGGTTTCTGACTTTGCTACCCAGATACAACATAAACTGGAATGGAGCCACTTACTGCAAACCGGAGACCAGATAAGTCAGCATCAGCCTCCTGCAGCCAGTCATAGAAGTCTTGGGCATTGTCTGTGGGGTCCCCTTCCCCATACGTGGCCATGCAGAACACAGCTAAGGACTTGTCAATCTCAGAGAGGCGACTCAGGTCCGACTGCAGCCAAAGGAAAGAATAAACCCTCAAGGATCCTGCAGTGTGGTTATTGGGGAAGCCTATTCCTACTATACAGCTCTGGTGCACAGAACAGCACCATGCAATGGCAAGCAGCTAATTACAAATGGGATTGGGAGAGGCCAAACCCACCCAAAATGGCAGGGGAAATAAAGGTAACCACCCTGACTGACTGCAAGCCAATACTTCTACCCCACCAGAAAAAATCATGGGATTTTCCAAAGCTTTAAGGGACCAGGATTGTTGTTTACTCTGGAGAACACCACAATGTCAATGCCCCTGTCCAAGAACTGCAGCAGTATGGGATCAATGCTAACGACTGAAGGAATACAGAGCAAGTTTCATGCTGCCTGTGGATGACTCAACTCCCAAACACTCCAGGTTACCTTCCTCTTTCAATCATATTGCATCATTCCATAGCAAGGACCAAGCCTATCTCTGCATCTCTCAGGCTGACCTTTCCTTCCCTAAATGACACCACTAAAAGGGCAACTTATCTCTTGGCCAGGCTCCTTCTGGGTTTTTAGGGTTCACTAAAAGGATGTTGCCTATCCTGAAGCTGTTCATGGTTAAATTACCAAATCATACTCCTCTGGATCTGCTGCCATGCCCCGCAGGCCGTAGCGATGAGCATCTTTGGAGAGACGATTGGCAAACTCCTCTGCTGTACCCGTCTGGGAACCATAGAAAACCACTATGTTCCGCCCCTGGAGGGAAGGAGAAATCTCTGTTAAATGGTGACTATTCATGTAGCAAATGCATGGATGAGTACATCTTAGAGGCAAAGGAAAAACCTAGGATCAGGAGCCCTGCACTGCAATCTAAAGGCAACCAGGAGTCTGTGCTTGAACAGGACTCCCCGCTGGGTTTGTGGCACACAACTACAAGTAGTATATAAGAACATGACTCTTGTCAGCCTCAGAGAGGTGACTCAGATCACACTAACACCCAAAGTAAAGAAGAAACACTCAAGATCTACCCTCAGCCTCAAGGCTGCAGCATGACTCCTTTAACAGGGAACTCCCTGGATGAGAAAGGCTCCCAAAGCTCTGGCAAAGTGCCTAGGCACCGCAGCTCCTGCTCTGCCACAGGCCAGCTACTTTGAAGTGAAACAGGAAATACACCCCAGCCCTTGCTTCTTCCTCTGCTTCCTCTTGTGTCCAGTCCAGCTCAGCCAAAAGCTGCCAGTTCTGTGTACAACAACTCCCACTCCAGAGCGAGCCAGTTTGGGAACCAAGCATGCACATGAACAGCAGCCAAGCAATGACTTTAAAGCCTCTGCCATTTCCCTCCTGATTTTGATCTTGTGTTACTCTCTTTTTGCACCAAAATTTCACTCCAGGTTTGAATCCATGTGTCTGCATCCAAACCAGTCCCCTCTGTGACAGCTAGACAGAGGGGAAGGAAGGACACGAGCTCCCTTCTCAGCACCCCATGGAGCCAGAGCAAGCAGCTTACCGTCTTCTTCATCTTCTCAATGAAGCTGCTGTCTCTCACCGGAGCTGCTCTGGAAGACAGGAGAAACATCCTTTCAGATGAACAAGTCCTTTCTTTAAGGTCAGGAACAAGCAATTGAAGAAAAGTGGCCCCATAATCTCAGGACAACTGCCCAAAGGGGCGGGAGTCACCATCACCCGTTCTTATTTACCCAGGGATGTCCATCACTTGGCTGTGGAGCTGCTTTGCACACAACCATGGAGCAGGGTCTCAGAGGGGGAAAGCTGACCGCCTGCCCTACCTCCATCAGTAAATCCACAGACACTCAGCCCTGGGTGTCAGGAAACCTTTCCTCCATCAGAGGTTTCACATCTGAGCAGGTTACAAGGACTTCACAGAGCTACGATGCACGAGTAGGTCTCTGGATAAATCTCGGGGGGCAAGCCCTGGTGGGAAAGAAGGGAATGCAGAGCTCCCTGCTTCCCTCACCACAGCAGCTCAGTCCTGAGCCATGCCCCCCAGGGCAGATTCCCCAAGCTTGAAGTCAGGCAGAGCTAAAATCCAGCTGCTTCCACCCCAAAACCACAGGCCATACACAAGTCCCAGAGCTGGAGAGCCCCATAGAGCAATGGACATAGCTCATCAGACCCACAGAACCTCAGCAAGAGAGCTGCTGCCCGATGAGGTCCTGCAGAGCTCTCACGCTGGGGTTTCCAACTCCAGCATGGATCTCAAGCACAAAGTGCTTGCTTTATTGCATGGAGGCTGCATTCTTTAGCTTGGAAGAGGGATAATCCACAGCAGCATCAGTAACATCAAGGTAGAGATTCGCATTGCTATGGCTGCTCTATTAGGTAGAGAGCCAGAAGAGCTTTGCTATCCTAAGCACATCCATGGGTATTTGAGCCCTGGAGTGAAAGCAACCCAGCTCTAGGGAGCTTCATAGGCAGAGGTGGCTCTAGCTACAGTCAGATTAGGTGCTGTATCATTTCAAGGCAGGAGGACAAGTGACAGGAGCTCACTTGCTGTCTTCTCCCTGCTACTGAACCTCCAGTAGTGAGGAGGAGGAACGTGGGACCAGCTCTCATTTCTCTTTCACAATGGAAGAATGCAAGGCTGGGTGTCCTGTGGGAAGAGAGAAGCCTCCAGGCAAAAAACAAATGGGTTTTGGCTCAGGACCATGTGAGAATGTGCAGAGCTCACCAACAGCTTCCTAAACTGCAGCCCAGAGGGAGGGAGCTCTCTGATTGTGCAGAGCCATTTGCAGAGCACACATGCAGAGCAGCAGTGTGGGGGCCACTGCAAAGCACACCTTCAAGCACCCCCTTTCACCCAAGGCACCCAGGAGCTCCATAACCAGGCCTGACAGCTCCAAGCACCCACAGTCTCACACAGCACATATGAAGAGAAGCAAACCCTACCCAAAAAAGCCACCCAAGGCAGATGTGCTCCAAGGAGAGCGCTGCTTCGCACCCTCCACTTTGCTCTCTGAAGTTAACAGTCTGCCCATGCTGTCATTCGTCCCTTGTTGGGAACAGGGATATCACAAGCATCCTGAGAGCAGCCCAGCACTGTCAATGCTACCACCAGGATGGGGGTTTGGCAGAGCTGCCCTCCCCAGCCCGCTCACTCAGCTCTCACTTTGCTTTTGGCTCCCCAGTGAACATCTTTGGTTCACTGCCCTCTGCAAATGGGATCCAATTAAAACCACTGTTGGGTCAACTGCTAAACAAACTGCTTTTAAAGGAGGGAAAGAAAGTGTTTTAAATCCTTTCAGCAGCTCCCTTTGGAAGAGAAAAGGGTGCAGCACACGGAGCTGGTCCCTTTTCAAAGGAGCAACCCTGCACTGAAGTGCTGTGGTGTGGAACAGTCTGCGGCTCAGACACAGCAGAAATAATGAGTCTGGCTCTTATAAAAGGCAACACAACTCCCTGGAACTGCTTCATCAGAGTGGCTTGAAAATCTGAGCTGCAAAACCACGCAGATGCCAAAGGAACAAATGACAGACAGGAAAACTTAGACGTGTGTTTTCAGCAGTGACTGCTCTTACAGTTTAGATAGCTCAGGGTAGTGACTAAGAGAGTCAGAAGAAGTGAGGGGTGAAGGAGAGGGGATTAACTCCATTGCATCGAGTCTTTAGCTCGTACAGACTGCCCAGCCTTGGTGAGAGCCCCCAGTCACTTTGATTTCAGGAGACAGAAAGGAGGGAAGGAAGCTCCCAACAGCTTAGCAACAATATCAAGTCTGCCTCAGTTGAACACCTCTTCTTCAGGGAGCTCCTATGCCTGTGGCTGGCCTTGAAGCACACATACATCCAGAAGTGAGAACACAGCCTGGCCATCACACAGAAACCAAGCATCAACAGCAGGGACCAGCACAGTCTCTCCCCTTCTTTCTCCTCTTGCCCCAGGAGGGAGAGGCATTCCATTCCTCCCAACTTTGGGGTGGGAAGAGCAACCCTCCGAGCTGGAATGAACCCATCGGGCAGTAACTCACCTCTCCACAGCAGCCTCTTCTCGTGGGGCCGAGTACACACAGCCCATGGTCAGGGCAGGGAAGAGGCAGACAAAGAGTTGCAGGGCAGCCGTGTCTGTCTGCGAGGGGAGGTGTGGGGGACGGATCTAACTTAGCTCTGGAGCAACACACGCACAGGCCTTCCCATTCTGCTCCTCCTGGGCTTTAAAGCCAAGTGTCAGCCTTTTGTTAAGGAGAAGAGAGCCAGCACAAAAGGTCCCAGCACAGGTCATAGCAGGAGTGGTGCTGTGCGCTCAGCTCCTTGTGGTGGGGCTCTGGAAGTAAATGAGTGGATCCACACAGCCTTGAGAAACTCCAACATCTGGCAGCAGTGGCAGAAAGGAATTAGGAGTGGAGAATGAAAGCTCCCAGGATGCTCCGCAGCACACATCCCTCTCCCATCCACAAGGAGCAGGGGGACGGGACACAGAACCCTTCCCCCTGCCCCGTTCCCTTGGAAACTGTTTATATCACAGCTGCTTTTAGATATATTCTGGTTTTAAAAGAAAGGCAAGGCAACGCTGCGGCTGAATGAAGTGATTCCAGACACTGAGTGAGCAACGCCACGGGTAACTATGGCAGTGCCATTGCGGAGGCAGCTCAAAGGAGTTTGCTCTCTTCAGGATCCTATTAAATTAAATTAGAGATGGTCTGTCTCTAACCCACATGCAGGCGGTGAAGAGAGTTAATCAGGCTGAGGAGCTGGAGCAATTCCTGCCACAGGAAGCCCTACAAGCACCAGAGAATGGATTGCTCTATAGCTGTGGAACAGAGATAAGCCAATTTCTGCCCTGAACAATGTTAAGGATGGGGGAGAAGGGAAGGGGTGACACCCAGCATACCAATGGCCCGTGTCTCCCCAGTCTGCACAACAAGAGAAAGGAAAGGAATCTGTGATTGAGAAACACACAGAGGAGGCAAAGAATAAAGCAGTGCAATCCCCAGCAATGCCTCTGTGAGGATCGGGGTGGCCATCGAGAGCTGTTCGCCCTAATGACATCTGCAGAGCAGGCTGCAGGGAGGCTGCTCCAGTGGTTTCAATTAAGCCTGAAAATGGTCACAACACGAGCAGTTCTCAGTTAGCAGCACCCCTGCCTGCCCACACACACGTATTACACAACACAGGTACAGGACATCTTGTACGCAGGAAACCTCTGCATGGGATGGACTCTGCCCGTTTCCCGGGTAACTGCACAGGAAGCCAGCTTTAGATGGAAGAGTGGGAGATCAGCAAGCACGTGAGCTGTGGCTGAACCCAGAGAGGTATTATCAGGGCAAGGTCATGACTGTTCCTGTGCCACGCAGGTTGATGGAGCCATACCGAGCCAATCCAGCCCAGGTGCCATACAGAATAGGGTGTTGTGACCATGCATCTACTCTTCTACAATCAAGGACAGCTGCAGCAGCAGCATTTCCTTCATAGACCCTGCAGAGATAATGTGGTTTGATCACGGCATGCTGCTCAGCAGCAGCTCCCAAAACCCCAGGAGAGCACTGAGTGTTCAGGTCAGAGGCTCTGTTTGCACTCCCCCATATGGCAAGCAAACCCATCAAAGCAGCAGCCACTGTGATGTGTCTGAATTGCTGTTCAGCACTTCTGTCCTGCAGCCTTCCAGGGCTGAAGCTGAAGTTGGAGGCCAAAGAGACACAACAGAAACCATCACTCAACACCATCAGATAAGGTCTGGGACAGTTTGGAGACTGAAGGCAGAGCTGCAGAGAACGTGCCGAAGGAAAGCAACCCTTCTTTAGGTTAAGGTTCTCCAGCTGGAGAAAGCCCCACTGACAGCTATTTGTCATCATGGCTCTGGAACTGTTTCCCTGCCTGCTCATGGACCAGCCTGCTATATTCATAGTGCTACCCTGTGTCTTGCCTATTTGCTTGCTCATCAGAAAGGGAACTCCACCCCAGCCTCAACGATGACAGGAGAGAAGGAAACCTGAGGCTGAACAAGCTTGTATTCCCCACTTATTTCCCTCCTGGTTCCAAGTGTCCCATAAAATAACACTGCAAAAGCTGCAGGAAGTAGCTGTTCCTGCCCCAGAGAATGGATGTGCCACCATCCACAGCCTTGGCTTATGGGTCCACACTGCCCTTAGACCAAGCTTGCTCCAATGACTGCAGCAGCTCCACTTGGACAGAAGTGCTGACCACAGCTGAGCTGCTATTGCAAGGAGTAGTTGCACAGTGCATCTTCCATGCAGATGGAGAAGGCAGCTTGGACCTCAGGGAGGAAATAAAGGCAAAATGCCTGAGAGTCAGGGTAAAGCCAAAACCTCCAGCCAGTTTCAGATGTTAGCCCAGGAAAAGAGGTCCTGCAGCAGGACAAGGTGGTAACATACATGCAGGAAGCAGTCAGAAAGATTCTCTGCAGCACAACTCTGCAAGGTCACTGCAGCCTCTGGAATTACTGCATGTGATGGGTGCTGGGTGGAAACAGTCCCAAGGACGGGGAGCATAGGATCTCTCCAAGTCCCTGTGCCATGTCAGGATCTAATTTCAGATGGATAGAGCCACTTCTAAGCTCTCAGCACAGCGCAGCCATCCCCATTACAATCTCCAGAGGCAACCACACGCACAGATACACACAGCCCTCTCCTGCAGGCTCAAGAGGGAAGGTATCCAACTGATCTAACATAACAAATTCCCAAGGTAAGGCTGAGGAGGCACAGAATACCAGCCTCAAGTGCACCCACCAGCACGAGATCCCATAGCCAGGGACACTGCTTCCTATTCAAGCCTTCCCAAGCCAGAATAGGTACTTTCCATCCTCCTGTGACACCAGTGTGCAGCCTGCCTGGGAGTTAGTTGTGTGTTACCCCTCCTGTTATCCAGGCACTGGCACCCCTGGCTTGCCTTCAAGCAGAGGACTCTGCGCCACAGAGGGTCATGATCTGACCAGAGCAGAAACAATGAGGCCAAACCTGCTCCTTTCCAGTTCTGACCTGAATTACAACACAAACACTGGGTGATGAGCCCTGTAACCTGAAAGCAGCATAATCCACTGAGGTAGACATACAGGTCACAGATAACAGACCACAACTGCTCGCTGTGTTTATCTCCTACACACACGGTAACAGGAGCATCAATCCCCTCCTGAAACACACCTTGGCTTATCACCAAACATCCTCATGTGAGCAGCCTTGCATTACAAGCCCAGAGGCTTGACCTTTGCTGTGCAGTTACCTTCTGCAAAGGCCTAATGCTGGAAAGCACGGAGCTGAGCTGAGGATGGCTTTCTCTGGGGCAAACTGCACACACACACAAGAAGCAGATCCCATGAGACTGAAGGGAAAGGTATTGTGGAACTCACTGTAGGAGCTGGCGTTGCAAACCTTGTAGTGCTCTCATCAATGCTCCAAGGAGGAAACAGAAGGAATGAGCTAAAAAGTCCAGCAGGAAACTGGCGTTAAGTATGGTACATGACAGAGACAAGGAACGAAAAGCATCCAGATCTCCATCAACATGGCTTGCCCCTAAGCCCTTTGCAGAAGACAGGGTGGAACAGGACTTCTCTCTCTCCAAATCCAGTCTCCTGCTCCTGCAGTAACCTGGCATCTGAGCCAAGCAAGTTCCACAGGAGCTGCCAAGTGGCTCATGCTCAGGAACTACTTCTCTTCATAGCTAAGGGTAGATAAGATTCCTGATAGAAAACCTGCATAGGAGCAAGCCCACCTTCCTCCAGATTTATCTAAATATGACTTTTATCAGGAGACACAGAACAGCTAAAGCAATCCTTTAGGGTTTTGAAATACAGCCAGAGGCTCTTCTGCCTTGCCTTGCTTGGGAAAGGCACATTACTGATGTGGACCACACAGTGGGGTAAGGCAGAACTGCTCCTCCACAGGCATTTCAGCACTGAGAGGTGAAACCACAGCTCAGAAGGAATGTGAGGGAGAGAAACCCACTTTGAGACCAAGTCCGCTGACTGGGGCACCTGTGTAATCCATCTGCAGAGCCTCCAAGGCCTCACCACGATGACAGACCCATGCTCAGCCCATGCTGCCTGAGGGTTGTTACTTACACTGTCTGCATCTTGGGGAGGTCTGGCACTTCCTCCTTTTTTTTGCGGAAGAACAGCCAGTAGGTAAGCAGCCCGGTGATGAGGGAGATCAGGAACACATCTGTCATGCTGAAGAGAGAGTCCTGCTGTGCAGTGCTGTCAGGAGGGGAGATGTTAGGTCCCATGCTGGCATCCCCCATGATGCTCAAGGCACTGTAAGCAAGGAAAACCAAATGAACATCAGCAGTGCCACAGATCACAAGAGCATGAAAGGTCATTCAGAACATGCTTTTTCACTATACATTTACTCCTAGGAGTACAAGGCAGCCCAACAGCTCTTGGGAGAGAGGCTTTGTACCACGGTACTGAGATCGTTTTGCATGTCAAGATATTTCCCTGTCCCACCAAGCTTTTACCTTCCAGTGCATCCATGCTGACCCATCAGAAGTGACTTCAGCCCTCCCTGGGCCAGCAGCCCCTTGTTTCAGCCAGGGAGCCCAACCTGGCTCCCACTAATTCACCAGCAAAACTCAACAGGGACTCACAGCCAGCCTTTACTAACCTCTTACCCACCATAGAGCCCATGGGGTATGAGTAAGGAAAGACCCCACTCTTCCAGTCACACCACACATGTGTGGCTTCCTTCTTTTCCACAGGGTGATACAATGCCCTGGACTTACTGCTGTGCTTACGAACTGCAGAGCAGGACTGTGGCATGGTACACGAACAACCCCACATTAGATCGTTACGACACAAGTGAATAGCTCTGATTTATTATTACCCATCTCCACATGCACACTGGATTTACCATCCACCTCTTTTTGCGCCACTGGCTTCCCAGTCCCCTCCACTCTCTTCCCCAGTTGAACTTACACCTCCTTGAATTACTCCTTCCTACTTGCCAAGGCAGAGATTAAGTGACTTGTGGCCATACCCAGAGTCTGGGGCAGCACAAAGCTGAGCACCCAGCCCTCGAGTTCTTCACTAGGCCTATGGTCCTTGTCCTTCCCCTGGGAGCCACCCATCATTCCCTCCCTCCCACTGCTCTGCCAAAGCTATGAACTTCCCTGACCCTCATCCAGATGGGAAGATTATCTTCCCAACACACAAGGACGCATCGTGGCCAAGCAAACAGATAATCAGCTCAAAACTTGATTTGTAAGGGCAAAGTGACTCTCTTCTTACACTTGGGCACTCCGCCAGCCCAGAAGACCATGGACATTTGAACTTACAGAGAAGTGACTCAGAGCTCAGTGTGACTCCGTCACCAGAGAGAAGGGACACGTCCCATGGCTGAGGGCAGAGTTAACCCCTTTAGCAAAGCTGGGCCTGCTGCATTAGAGCTCCCAGACAGCTTTGCTTGGCAGGTGAAAGAGAAGCAGTAAACTCCAGGCTGTGCTGAAGTTTAAGGCGATGCTAATGCATTCAGGAGCTGGGGAGAAAATGGAAGGTGATGCTTAGGGAGTCCTAACGCGGGAGGGTGTATAAGGTCTTCAGCAAAGAACCACCCCTTGTTGTTACCCCCCATAGTACAGCCCTAGAGAACATGAAGCACTCTGCCATAGACTAGCAGCTATAGAAGGCAGCGCTAAGGAGCATAAGGAGCAGCCCACAACCACCTGCAGTGATCATGGGTGGGCTGCTGGGTACTTCTGCAACCCAACTAGCTCTTAACCTCCAGTTTAGTTCTTAACATGAAGTTTAATTCAGCAGAAAACTTGGCAAGTGACTGCACTACACAGAGCACCAAAATCCTACTGCAAAGCTTCCCACTCGCTTCCAAGAGATGACATTAAGCAGGGGGGGGTTAAAAGAAAAATGGGAGCAATGCAGCCTGCAGATGAACAAATGGCCCGTTCCTCTCCATCAGGTCACCCTGTCCTGCCTCCTTGCTTTCCAACGCTGCATCTCTGAGCCAAGCAAGAGCTGGGTGTTCCTTCTGTACAGCTGTAGACTAAACTGTTTGTTAAAGCCTCCACAACAGGAGCTTCACTGCCAGCAAGGCACAGCTCCCAGCAGGGTCTCTTTCCTCCTCCTTATTCAGTTCCAGTAAACCACTAAGGAGCTGGTCCAGCAACTGACACCAAGGGAATGCACCAGTGGGGGGGGGAAATGCTGCTGGTTTATTGCATTCCTAATTGCAATATTACAACAAGCAAGACTCCAGAAGTTTTAATTGCAAGCTCTTCTCCTCTTACTCCAAACCCTTGCCCAAAGCCATAGGAAAAAACTCAAGGCTGATGGAGCGCACCCTAAGCTGGTTTTGGGGAGGAACTGCACCCTTTCCTTTCAAGCACCAAAACCAGCACTGGCAGCAGCCAAGCCCTAGGAAAGGCTCCTTGCACAGAGCACAGCAGCATCCCTTGTAGCAAACAGCACATGGAGGAGAGTTTCAAGCTAGACACATCTTCAGTAAGCCAGACTGGGGTGGAACAGGTACAGGCTGCATATGCCTGGCCCCAAAGCAATTCCTTTACACAGTGTGAGAGAACAAGTTCATGGGCTCATGAGCAAGGCAAGGGCTACATCTCCCATCATAAGTACATTGCTCTGCCCAAAGCAGCAGAGCTGCTGGGGACAAGCAGCAGCCAGGAGGGGGCTTGCTTTACAAGGTCTGCCCGCTCAAGCAGCGATGCCTTGGAAAGAGGCATCCTTGGAAAGGCAGCTCCCAGGAACGCAGTGCGGACGCACAAGGGAGAAAGCTGCACTATCTCCTGGCCTTCCCCATGCTGCAGCTCTCCAGCACTTCAAAGGGGAAGCCTACAGCTGCCAGACCACCCATGGCTCGCTCCCTCCAGCCAGAGGGAAGAGCACCATGTCTGCAGGCCTATGAGGCTAGTGCATGGACCAGAGTCTTGCCTTCTCGCTTCATCCACAAGTCTCCGTAACATACAGGTCATACACTAACCTCTAATCCTGGAAGGAAACACAGTGATAGAACCATAGCCACAAGAACTGCTTTAGTTTTGACAATGGGCTTCATCTGGTCCTGGACATTTAGTTATTCCAGTTCTATATCCAAGCTACAGGGGTAGGAAGTTATTTGCTTAGGTACAGCAGGAGAAAGGCAAAGGATACGGAATGAGACCTCACATCTCCTCTCGTAAAGGGTTGTCATAACTCAGGGACTATTTAACTCACTTCCCCCAGCACAGGAAAACTATTCATCTATTTATCTCACTCTTATCTAGTTGGCTGTAGCAATTATTTGCCAGAAGTTCACTGCAGTTCAATTTCAAATACACGTCCTTTTCTAGCTTCCAGTGAAAAGAACCCCGACTCTTACTGGGCATATCCTGGAACTCCTGCAGTCCCCAACAGAATCAGACCAGCTTCTTAAAGGAGAAAAGAAACAAATGTATGATGCAGAAGTAAAAGTTGCCCTGACATCAGTTTTAAGTGTAGTTATTTTATCCCTAATGTTTATTCTCTCTCTAATCAAAGTAAGACAAGTTTCCATTTCCCTTTTAAGTCACAGCTCCCGTTCTTGGATCCTTGCTGATGCACACAGTACCTGGTGTAAAGCAATCATGAGGTATGGGGCTTCTATGTCACATAGAAAAATCACAGAATCACAGACTGGTTTGGGTTAGAAAGGGCCTTAAGCTCATCCAGTCCCAACTCCCCTTGCCACGGGCAGGGACACCTTTCACTAGAGCATGCTGCACAAGGCTCTGTCCAACCTGGCCTTGAACACTGCCAGGGATGGAGCATTCACCACTTCTCTGGGCAACCTGTGCCAGTGCCTCAGTACCCTCACGGTAAAGAACTTCTTCCTTATATCCAACCTGAACTTGCCCCGTTTCAGTCTGAACCCTTGTCACAACACTTTGAAAGATGACAATGAAGCCGCAATGTATTTTAGCACAGCTTTTCACCCTCTGAATGCACCTTTGTTCATGTGAATTTGCTCGATACACAGCAGCTCTCAGTCATTCAAATCACAGGGACCCTCTCTGCACACCTCCACGCTACCAAACACATGAACTCCCTTCTCATATTAAAAACGTATCCCTAATTCCCATGCTCATCTTTGAAGGTCTGGAAGCACGGGCAGTGCCAGGCATCCTCAAATCCCTCATCAATTCCATATAGCCTAAAGGTGCTGTCAGGTCTCAGGGTTAAAAACATTACAATAGAAATATAATACTACAACAAACAAGACAGGATGAGGAGTGCCCCAACAGCCAAGTGGCCACCAACATGAAGAGATCTATTCCCTCTCTTTTGCACATAGCTGAAAGCAGCATCAGGAGATAAGGCAGCAGATACCCCCAAAAGCATGCTGGAACACAGTATCACTAGCACAAAACGTGGCTGGGAGGGCTCCCTTTCTGTCAGTCTCATTGTACTGACCAAGCAGGCTTGGCTCTGAAGCTAAGCTGGCCATCTGGGCAGGAAGTTGGGACTTTGTGAGCTTGAAACAGCTTCTTTATGTAATGTTCTATGATTCTATGTCTATGATGAGTTTCAAGTATCTCAGGACAATTTCACTTCCCAGTTCCAGACCAGGACTGTGACTCTTCCTCCAAAACTGAGAGACCAAGCTCTGCACTTGACTCTCCTCTGCCCTGCACCACCATAACCCTGCTCTCATGAGAGGAAAGGAGGACTGCTGATCAAGCACAGCCAGGGCTGCTCACTGATTCCCAGGTTCCAGCTGATCACAGCCTGTAGCACCAAGAAGCTCCAGTGTTGAAATGAGAGGAGCCCCCATATCCAGAGATAGGCACAAGTCCCACTGTGCCCTATGGATGCTACCTGTCCTGGCACAGGGCAGCACGGAGGCTGCACCCCCATGTCATGTGTTCCTGAGTTTACCCAAACAGCCAGAGTTTTTCCAACAGGAAGAGTGCAGCATCAGCACCCTTTGGACATCTGCAGATAAACACAGGAGCTGCAGGCACAAGCTTTATCTTGCAACATGTGCAGGGAAATATCCGTGATGAACTGAGCGACAAACCCATGCAGTGTCATCAGCCACCCTCTGCCCAGCACTCACACTGCCGCCAGGCACCACTCTGAGCCGAGCAGGGCACTGGCAGCCAAACTGCCTCCAGCTCACAGCCTCCAGCTCACAGCAAGGTCCAGGCTGCCCCAGCTAAACATTCACAGGGACACCACATAGGCGGTGTGAAGTAAAACCGTACCTGCAGCAATGAGCTTCCCTTGTGTCTCACAGCAATACCATCACACTGCACAGGGCACCCAGTCCCTTGCCACTCACCCAGCAACAACACTCACCAAAGGACCTCTTTCCAGTTCCTTGTAAATGAGAATCCATGCACATCACCACCACATCCAACAGCAGCACACCCTCAGAAAGCCAGCGGCTCTTTCAGACAGGCTTTCTCCAGTGCAGACTTCCAGCAGCACCCTGCACAAGGCACCAGGGAAGGGACGAAGGGGCACTGCTGGCAAAGCTGACTTGGCAGGGCACTCTTCTTGCTCTTCAGAGCCACATGACAATGACCCTCATGTCACTGACTCAGCACATGCACTGCATTAGTGAGCAAAGCAGAAGCATCGCTGTTACGGTTTCCAGCACTGGGAGCTCTGGCTGGTCAGGGACGGCAGCATTACCATGAGAACTGTCAGAGATACCTTTTGGATCGAGAAAGACCAACCCAAATTCCCTAGATGTACATGGGTGACATAACTATAGACCTCTAATCCCATCACGTGCGCTGTCTGCCCCCAGGGATCACACTCCCTCTTGAGCTGACAGTTCCTGCACAGGACCATGGCACAACACCGATCAGAGGCATGAGAAGAAGACTCAGAAAAACCCAGTTTTAAACCAGCAATCAATTCTTTTCACTAGCAACACAGCACAGCCCCTAAACCAGTTTCAGCACAGAGGGGTGATGCATGATGGAGATGAGCAGGTGATGCAAATGGGAACTCCTTCTCTTTGTACAGCTCTGACCTGCAGCCCAAGCTTTAGAAGACTGTAAATAGGAATGAACTAAAACACCTGGGAGATAAAGGAAAACCACTCCTGAGCCATCTCACAGGTCTCTATTCCTGTTCACAGCATCTCCAATGCTTGTCCAGAGCTCACACAGACAGCAGCACCATAGGAAGCTGCAGTGAGCCCCCAGGGCTCTGCACAGCAATGGCAGCAGAGGAAAAGGAAGAGCCTTGCTTACAAAGAGGAATTCAGTCTTGTGACCAGCACAGGGTTGTCTTCTTTCACCCACCAAAGATGCAAGCCAGGCAGGTTATTGACACGTGTCAGGAAGAGGTGCCCTACAAGACCATGAGGAAGGGGGAGGCAGCAGCAGTCAAGACAGCAGGGCTGTGGTGAAGACAGCACTTCTGCCCAGGTTCATGGGCCCTGTCTCTTTCTAATCCACTGCAGTGAAGACCTTCCTGTGCGGTATTAAGCCAGAAGACCCTTGTAGCAAAACCGTATCTTCTCTCATTCCTCTTTGAGTATGAATGCAACTGACTGGAAGAAAAAATTCTGTTTACATCAGCCCATGCCAAGTCTTGGCAAGTCTCAAATTACCTCTTTTGTCTCTTCCTTTTTAGCAAAAGGAGACCTGGCAAAAAAAGTGGCCCTTTCCAAACCAAAGCAGACCACTAAAGCAGGCGCTCAGATCCAGGTTGTTTAACACTGCCTCCAACAGCCCCTGGATTAGCTTGGTCTCTGCAGAGAGATCACATTCCCCATCAGTAAGATCTGGCTGTGCTTGGTATGGTCCATGCAGGCTCCCTGCTTTGGGTGGGCTCACCCCGAGGGGCTGTGCTGGGGAGGGCAGGCACAGAAGGAGACCTCAGTTTTCTCAGCCCATCAGCCTCTGTTCAAACACTGTGAAACAGGGTGGCCATTGCACACAGCGTGCTTTCCTCATCAGTGATAACAAGCAATGATCCAGGGCTCACTTCCATCAGTGCTATAACATCAAGGCTTGGCTTTCACTAGAGATGAAGGCTCACTGCACCTCGCACTTCCCCATCACTTTCTTTCCCAGCACATCCCACAAGTTTCCATTAGCCAGCTCAATAAAGGGTGAAAAGCAGCAGAGACTCTCTCACACAATAATGGGGAAGTGCTTTTCCACCCCACGCTTCCACCAACTCAGAACCCCCAATCTAAACAGAGCAGCATCTTGAGTACAAGGGTAAGAAACACAGAAGCTGGGGGCAGGGGTTGTGAAACAGAACAAACTACTCTTGCTGTGCAAGGTCTCTTCTAACCAGACCTTGACACACCAGCTCAGACATCAGCACAATGTCTATTTTAGGCAGGAGACAGATGTAGAGTGTGCATCAGTCAGTCTGGAGCTTGAAATATTGCATATTTGAGCTTTCACTGTCACACGTGGACTTGTTTCTGGCCAGTAGGTCTGATTCAAGGACAGCAGAGCAGCTGGAAAAGCAAGGAAGAGAACAACAAGGAAATATTTTACTGAGGCAGAAAGCAACTCTATGGGTACGTCAAGGTGGGGCTATTGCAGAGAGCCCAGTACACTCAACCAAAGGACTTAAGGCATTATCCATCACAAAATTAAATTCAAACTTGCCAAGCTGCCTTGAAAGAAAGCAACCTAGAATTACTGAATTTGCACACTTCGTTTCACCACATAAAAGCCTGCCCTTCTACCTTTAAAGAGGCATGAAGATCATCCCATCAGCTTAAGCACCCGAACACCTTTCTTCACACAGATCAACACAAACCAGCACTGAGAAATAAGTGTTCAGGGTTACACAACCATCAAACCTGAGAAGAGCAGGTAAACTGAACCTTCTGCTAACTAATGCTGTTCCCAGCCTCTACTCCCAGGGAGGACCAAAGAGCTCCATGCTTCAGGTATCACTTGAAAGAGGAACAGGGGTCTTAACACCACCAACATCCAGGAGTTAGGACAACTCTGCAGGAGTTATAGATCACTCTGCTGCCGATTACCATGGGCAATACTCATACCAACCACTCAGAAGGTCACGCACGTGTTGAGGGTTCGCGTGACAAGCTGTGACTTTGCCTACGGCCACTGCAGGGAGGGGACAGCTCAGGGTTGGTAGCCATAGATTTTGACCTCTTCCACCAGCAGGAGTCTGGATAGCAAAACCCCCTGACACTGCTCTCATTTGGGATGTTCTCTTTGAAACTAAGAGCTGGAAGAGCATCTGAGGGACATGGTTAAATACAGATGCAAAGGTAAAAGAACTGTAAAGATCTCCAATCAGAACAACATGTTCTGGGGATTTATTTAAAGAAAATCAAGCACTGTTTGTGTAAGACTGGGACACCTTGTGTTCGTGAGATAGCTTTCCACTGAGGATGTGGGAGCTTTACAGACATTACATGCCTGTATCCTATGGTGCTGTACAGGAAGTAAAAGTTATTATGAGATGTAAGGATTGTGTGGTAACTCAGTAAGAGAGTTGTCCTCTTGGACCCAGAGCCAGGCTCCGCATCTGGCCCACCCTATCAGAAGGGCGTTTAGTCATCCATGACCCTCCCTACCTGCTACAGGTAAAGCAACCTGAGCTACCTTTCACCTTTTTGACCATTTGTGACATACAACTCCCCAGCCCCCTGCAATCGCACCCAGTCACATGCACCAGAACATCAATCCCGTAGCCAAAGCAGATGTCCCTGTGCCAGAAAGGGACACGGGCCACAGGACAATGGAGAAGTCAGGCAGGGAATAAGCAAGGTCACAGGCAGAAAGGTTGACCTCAAGTTGCAGAAGCCACAGCCCTTCAAACTCCACACTGCCAGTCCACTCAACGTAAGCAGAAGATACTCAGCACAGGCTTTTCCTTTCCCTTTGTAAGGCAGTCTGCTCCTCTTACCTCCAGCAGTTAAGCACGCAGCCTGTTACACAAACAGGGCTTGCACAATCCTTGCAAGCCTTTTATCAGCTCGCTCTTCCAAAGCTTGGAGTTGGCTGAAATGAAGAGATGCTAGCAATGACCCTCGAAAGCAAGTCAATGGATGTGCTTCACAAGTAACCACGCAGCAAGATCCAGCATTACCTGCCAGCTACCACCTCCCTCAGCTGGTTACTAAACCTTTCCAGCAGGCTTGCATGCAGTGCAGAGCAAAATCTGCCAAGGAGAAAAATCCAACCTCATCTTCAGCTCTGAACCCCTCCATCTCCTACTCCATACAGTGAGAAAGGAAAGGAAAATTGGCCAATAACTCTATTCCTTGCAGAGGAACAACTGGAGGTGCAGACATGGCTGATGACTAAACAAGAATACTGCAGCAATCTGCCACCACAGGTCAAACTCAGCCACTCTTTGGACTTGTGGCCCGGAAGAAGCCACTGGAGCAAAGCAAACAAGTGCTCTTCTTCCGATCCTTCTGGATTCCATAAGCAATCTGCAGCCACAGCTGACTTGAATATTTACTTGGGGAAAGGAGCAGCCTGTAATTATTGGTTCTGATAGATGAAACTTCAAACTATGAAGCCCCAATCTTGGCAGAGGTGTGCCTGACACTGCAGGGCTTGTGACTCACCCTCAACAATTGCGTGTAGAGAGTAATCTCACCACTCGGATCAAATGATCACATTGGGAAAGCAACTTATGCAAGGTGTATGAACTGTGGTTTTAAAGATAGGAGAGCTCACATCAGGAAACTGAACAAAGTTCAGCCAGCAGAGGTAACTGTCAGGTGGCTTCCTCTATACCCCAGGAAAGGGATGGGAGAAGGTGGCAAAAGTGCAGACCCAAGCAGGGAAACCTTTTCCCTAGTGCTCCAGGATTGAGCAAACACTTTATCTTGGCTGCACCACAGCAATCTAAGGAGAGAGTAAAGATCAAATGGGATCTCAGGCCGGACACGGTTCCATACACTTTCCCTGCAGGTGCCCTGGGTAAAGAGATCATTGCTCCCAACCACCCTCCCCAAACCCAGCTGCACCCACAGATGCTCCACAACCTGCAGTGCTCCAAAGAGAGAGGTTACCTTGCACCTACGGTTCTGCAAGCTGATGGAGGCTGTGAGCTCCAGCACGAAGGGTGGTGGCAGCAGGGAAAGCCTCCTCAAGACAAGCAGCTTTGATTGTACGGCCCCGTTGAGCTCCTCCAGCTGCTTAGGAAGAAAGAAAATCAGAGGCACAGAAAGCACTTACTTGCTCAATAGTGGCTACCCAAAAGGAGCCACCCCAGTGATTACTGAACTGAACAGTAACTGCAAAGCAGTAACACAAGAGGCTGTACAAGGCACAGTTAGTGCAGGACTAATTAACAGAGGGTTAAAACAACTGCTTGACACTACCTCATCCTTCCTGCCCTTTCTTCTCTAAGGTTTTCACACTAGAAGATTAAGTGAAAGTGCTCAGTTGTGGCAGTCTGTTCTCTCTCCCTGTAGCACCACTATTCTCCCTGCTTCTTCTTGCCTTTTCATACATCGTTCTTGCACACCACCATGCCCACAGGCAACACAGAAGGCTCTCCGAATCCACTCTTTGCCATGCACATCCTGTCAGTGCAACCAACCAGCACAAGATACACCTGAAGGGAAACCAAGAGCTACACTGGGACAATGTCACGTTCTCCAGGAGGGGTCTGACTTAACAGCTCAAACACCAGTTTCCTCCTCTGCAGCAGATTAACCTGCAGCTTTGCTTTCCATGTGCACAACAGCTCATTGGGATTCCTCCGAGAATTATGCAAACTCCAGAAGCAAGCACATCCCCTTCCATCCAAAGGGATGCGCAGAGCACTGCGCCCCACTCTGCACAGCTCTGCCCTAACAAGCACTGAACTCCTCATGATCCGCTTTGTTGTGCATCCAGTGCTGTGGAAGAAGGGATGCCCCCACCAACACTAGCACTGTTTCACTTCCAGAAGTTAGGAGCAGAGCCCTGATCCCACCTTGTGCTTTTCCAGCCTCTCAGCTGGTATTGTTCCTGCTTTCACCATTTCTCTTCACACTCCAAAAGCTGACCCATGGTTAAGACACGTGCAGACCAAAGCACGCTCCAAGATGCTTACTCCCACAAGCAAGACAACTTCCTAAGAACCACTTCCATGCTGATAACTATCTGCCAACACTGTGATCCAGGTGATTTCATACCCTCCAGCTTTAGTATTCCCAAACAGGGGGGTTTCCATTACATCCTTCCACAAGCACATTCTCTAAGGGAATAACTTCATACGGCAAAGCAATTCCAGGCAGGAAAAGACAGGGCAATCTTCCCAACACCCCAGAAGTTAGGGAGAACAGCAACAAACCAGCCCAGCCTGCAGCAAAGGTGACACTGGGAGGCCAGGAATTGCATCCTGCAGACAAGTGCCAAAGAAATAACTTCATTTAAGGCTTTTAACCCGCAGCAGCCTGGAATGGGACAAGCATAAGCAGTTCTGTGGGTGCAATGCAGGGTGGGCATCACCCTGGAGCACACCCCTGCATCTCTTCCATCCTAGCTAGGCCACCTAGGACACCCTCTGCGCCCCAAATAACAGGGGGCCCACCTATGCCAGCCCCCCGTACAGGAGATCCCTGTCACACCAGTTCTCCCCAGTAACAGGGGGTCCAGTCACACTAGAACCCCTCCCCAATAACAGAGGCTGTACTCATCCAACCCCCCCATAACAGGGGTCCAGCCCCATTAACCTCCTCCCAACAACCAGGGGTCACTAACACCAGCCCCCCCCAGCGGACCCCAGTCACCCCAGTGACACAGGCCAGCCACATCAGCGCTCCCACCCCATGCAACAGCGGCCCATTCACCCCAGTGCCCCCCACCAGACCCCGGTCCCCCTCATCCACAGGGAACCCCCATCCACCAGGACGGGCTCTGTACCCGCGCACCCACCGCGGCCCGCACGGCGCCCTCGCTCCCGGATCGCACCACTCGGGCACACGCGCGGAAGGGGAATGGGAGCACGCTCCGCCCCCACCGCCCGCCAATGGGCTGCGAGCGCGCCCGCGCGTGGAGATACCCCCCCTCTCTCCGCAGAGATTGGTACGGCCCCGCGGTGCCTGACGTAATGGGGCGCCTTAAAGGGGCAGAGAGCTGCGTGAGGGTGCGGGGTTAACGGCAGGGGGGTGTCAGGGGACGGGATAGGATTGGGGTGGTATGGTCAGGTTTGGGTTGGGGCTGGTTTTGGGGTCAGGTTTGATTTAAGGTCAGGTCTGGTTTATGTCAGGTTTAGGGTTTTGATTTACAGTCAGGTCTGATTTGGGGCTGGGTTTAGTGTCAGGTTTGGTTTAGTGTCAGGTTTATTTTGGGGTCAGGTTTGATTTGAGGTCAGGTTTGGTTTGGGATTGGTTTTAGAGTCGGGGCAGAGGCAGTGCCGGGACCCGCAGACCCCAGGGTGCAGTGCCTGGTCTCTGGGGGGGGGCACCCCAGGGTGGAAGCTGCATCACCACCACCCCCTTCCCTGTGAATGGAGGGGCCGCTCCGCCTGGCAGGGCGGCAGAGCCAAACCCGCTGGTGATGGAGCCGCAAACCGGACGGGTGCGATGCTGCGGGGGAGCCTCGTCTCCCGCTGCAGCCCTGCGGGTCGCACAAGCATCGCCGCGGGACAGGTTCTGCAACGCAGATCCCGGCTCCTGTGGACTCATCAGGGCTGGGGCTCCCCTCTCCCCTTTCTTTGTGGTGCTGGATCACGGCTCTGCTAAGCCCAGCTCCCCGCATCGCGCATGGGGTCACCCCAGGGCTGGGTCCCCTCGCTGGCATACCAAGAGCTGCGGTCCTGCCGCTATGGCCGTGTTGACGCTCGCTTCAGAGTCAATAAAACCCTCATGGAAGGTGCAAAGTCTGCGGTGGCAGAGCCAGGGCTGGCAGGCACCCGAGGAGGGCAGGAGGGGTGCGAGGAGGGAGCTTGGATCCAAAAAGCATCAGCTTTGGGGCAGCGATGCCCAGGGCAGCAAGGACACTCTTGCAGGACAGCATCCAAGAGGGTTCAGGAGCCAGGCAGGGAACACTGGCTCTGAGGCTGACCCCTCCTCTCTGGGGTCACAGCCTCCGGTCTGTGACTCTCCCCCATAGGGTGGATGGCCACAGGTTAAAGATCACCTGCAGCAGTGCCGAGGGGACAGGAGGACACACTTGCTCCACGGTTTGGGGCTATCCCAGTCCATCACATGCCTGGAGCCGGTACAGGCACCACTGCACAGCCCATCCAATTCTATTCCTGCAAGGTAGGGGCTGGGCCCCCTTCACACCCGGCCCAAACCCTGCAGAGGACAGGGAAGCCCACAGGGACCTGTTTGGTGGGTGCTTTGTCTCCATGCATACTTGTCTCACACACCCTGCTCACACCTCTCTGGCTCTCCTCCATCTTCAGCACAGGCTGGGGCTGAACTTTTGCCCGTGGAGCCTCCGTGGTGCTGGTAAACAAGGTGAGACCCCATGGGACCAACACAGAGGTGGTGTTTGGCAGTGTCTTGGCCATGGCATAAGTATCTGCATCTACATCTGCATGCGTGCACTTCACCACAAATGAATGTTGACCCAGGGAACTACAGAGCAGTCAGCCTCACCTCTGTGCCTGGCAACATCTTGGAGCGGATTGTCCTGGAAGGCATGCTGAGGCACATGAAAAAC
>JASSUY010036001.1:0-32500 GCA_032466535.1 Forpus xanthops
AAGCCAAAAATCCAAAACACAGTGCTCACCAGCTACTACTTAAAGAAAAATGACTGCTGCTGCTGAACCCATGACACTCATCCAGTTCCAACCCTGCCACAGGAAGGGATAACTTCCACTAAAGCAGGATGCTCCAATCCCCGTGCGACCCAGTCCTGCATGCTGCCGGGGATGGGACATCTGCCTGGTAGCGATGCATGACATGGGGCTCCTGGGGATGGCCAGGGATTCGGGTACTGGCCTCTTTCAGGGGTCTTGTCTGAGAGCTGCTCTCATGATTTGCATCCTGACTCTCCAGATTCTGTTCTCTGTCTTCCTGTGCTCTGTTTTCCCAGACTTGGCATTGGTTTGGCACATTTCTGACACCACTTTCATCTTTATTAAAAGAGCCCATTTCTGTACTAGGTGAGTGCTGGTGAGAGCCTTACAGGCATCCAGTGCTTTGTGTAAAAGCAAGGTACTTTCCAGGAAATGAAGGGTTCCAGTGTTCAGATGAATGCTCGTTAGTGAGCAGGACCTTGTTGCTGGAATTGTGTTTGCCACCTTCTGCAGCTCAGAAATCCCTTCCTGGAGAGACAATGATAGGTGCTCACAAAGGGAGCATCCACAGCAGAGTCTCCATTGTGGAACTGCACTCCCTCCCCAGAGCACTTTCACTGGGTTGTTATCACATGTGCTGTATTATTGGATTTCTCCAAAGTCTCCCTTTATCCTTATTAATGCTGTGAATGTTGTAGCAAGGAGTGATATGATCTAACATTGGATAAAATCACAATTTGTCCTTCTTCTTGGTGTAAATGTAACAGAGCTTAACTGTACAAACAAATAAGCCTAAGTAGAAACATTTGTGATGATAAATGGGCAAGGAGAGCGCTCTTTGCAAGGTGAGAGATGACAGTGTCTGTGCACAGAATGGAGAATCTCACTGCTTCAGGGTCAGTCTCAGGCAGCCTCAAGGTCAGCTCTGCTGGCTCTCCCCTCTCCTCCTCCTCCTCCCCACTGCGATGGCAGGCATCCCTACACCTCTTGCTCTTCAGCAAGGCTTCAATTCCTTTGATGCAGATCCTGGGATGCTGCTAGTGGGCAATTGGGATGTGCTGCCCTTGGGCAAGGTTCAGCTATGGCTCCTCATTCAGCAGGTTGTGGTGAGGCTGAGCCCATTCACCACCAAGAGGGCTGAGCCTCACCAGGAGAGGAAAGAGTAAGTCTGCTCAGCAGCACTTAAATACACTGCTGACTTATTATTACATTGTTTGCATTGCTCAATTGGCATCTGGCATGAAACACTTCCCTTATTTTAGCTTCTTGTCTTCCATGCTGAGCAAACACACAGAGCTTTGTGATGTGGTAAGTTCCCTGACTGAACTGTCCTGCACCCAGCCTGCCACCCAACCTTGGGGATCCCAGGGTGGAAAGAAAACAGACTAAAACCAGAGCACATCCCAGGTTTGCCCTGCTCATGCAATGTCTGTGCTGACCCTGCACGTGTGAATGCAATGGTCCTGGAAGGATAGGCTATGGGGATGGTGGGGAGGAGCCTCTGGGGCTGAGGATGCTCCAGTGGAGGAGAGGGTAGCACGATGTGCTCCTGGGGTGAAGTTCACCAGCACAGCCCAGCACAGTGCATGGTGCTGACCCTGTGCTCCCGTCACAGCACAGGAACCGCATGTAATGAGGCCCTGTGTGGATATTGATATGACAGAACAAAAGGCCAAGGTGCAGTAAGGACAGCAATCTGCAGGTCTCAGTCCATTTGTTTTTCACACCAAATCCATCACGGTAATGGGTCACCTTTCTGTGGCAGCTCATGATTACCTGCTTACCGGGCAGCATGGCAGGTATGGGGCAAGGAGGGAGTAGGTGTGGGACACATCTCCTGCTGCCCCAGGGATTTATGGCAGGTCAGCGCTGTGTGTTTCCCTGATAGATCAAGTGGATTGGAGTTTATTTGGGTCACAGCAACTGGCGTTGTTCGCTGTGACAAAAGACTGATGGGGAAAGCTCCGGGGCGCTGCATGGGGAGCAGTGTCTGGAGGGGCTCTGGGGAGCTGCTGGCTGGGAAGTGGGGTGTCCTGGGGTGAGGAGCTGGGCTGAACCCCACTGCATTGCCCCTTGGCTGTCCCTCACAGAGCTGCCCCTGTACTCACCCTCAGCAGTAGTAGCATCCTGGTGTGGGGAAAGCACAAAGGATGTCTTCGATCATGGCACAGCCTCCCCAGATCCCTTCATTGCAGCACTGCACTCCCCTCACACTGCCCACCCTCCTCCTCCTCAGCAATAGTTCAGGGCTTGCTGAACATCTGAAGCAGGGGCAGCAGCTTGGGGATCCCTTTTCCAACCAGGATGCAGGACCAGACCTCTGGCATATCGGTGTAGCAGTGCCACAGCTGCGGCTGAGGAGGAAAAATGTTCCTTTCTGTAGCATCCTGCTCACACACGTTCCTGTTTAATATTCATGCACAAAAATGAGACAAGTGCTTAATGAGATCAGCCATGAGTTTCATTTGAACTGCACCAGCAAAGGAGTGCTCCAAATTGCTTTGCAGTGGATGTTCTAAAAAGTTTAATGCTTGCACGCTGATAACCTCTGCGGGTACCTCAGGGTGCTATGCACAAAGGCATTTTTTCAGCCACTCTCCATCGTGATGGAGAAGAGAGAGGTGGAAATCAGTGCTTAGTAAAAACATCCCTCCACGTGCGTAACTAGAGGTGTGAGCAGGCTCAGTACCATCACCACGAGTGCACAGGTCACATCTGCTGTTCTGCAGGTCGCCCACCCCTTGTTTAGGGTTAATGCTATCAGGGAATGCATGGACAAAAAGCTAAACAATGCTCATTATTTCATTGCATAGAAAAAAACCCAGCCTCAGAAGACATAGCTAAATCTCACAGCATCTTAAAGCATGGAAGCCATCTGTGATAAGGACGGTTGCCTTTCAAAGATAAGGAAACAAAATTGAAGGATATTATACATAAATGACTTTGGGCAATGAATCATTCTGCAGCATCCTCGCTGTTGGATTGTGGCCATCACAAAGGAAATAGTAATAATGATAGTAACAGTAATTAATACTGTGGGTCGTTTTTGCTGCTCCTGGCTGCAGGGCCATCAGCCGGATCCCAGACACTAGGCCAGGAACAGTAAACATACATTTATGGTAATTTTATTTGAACTCTTGAGAATACGTCCCACACCACTATGATTTGATGGCTTATTAAACCCTGCAGGGTACCTTCTCAGGATGGGAGTGCTAGGAGCAGTTGGAGGGAGAGAGAGAGCCATCAGCAGGGACCAGCATCATTTCCCTCCTAATTAAAAGTCAAAATGTCATCTAGGTTTTTGTATTGTAATTGCAATGGTCATTGCAAAGACACCATGAAATCTGGCTGCATTAGCACTTCTTTGGGGGGAGGTCTGGTGAATGAAGATGTATTGAAGGCTGTTTTCTGGCATTCTTCTTGTACAAGTCCAGGCTTTTAGGGCAGTAAATGAGCCCCCTGCCAAGAGCTCACCTCACCTCTGGGCTCCCTGTTCCCCCCCCAGCTATATCAGGGGACTTGAATGGGGGAAAAAAAATCATACATTCCAACCCTAAATGATACCAGTAAGTTTGTGCAAGCTTATGTAAATCACACAAAAAGTGACAAGTTTTCCTATTAAAAGATAATTGTAATCAGGGTGCTGGACGTGCGGTGCACTGATGATTGGAGATAGACGGGCAGCGTGAAAAGATGGATCGTTTTAATTTGCACCAATTAAATTGAAGTTCATGGGATCATCTTCTTCAATCTTCATGAATACTTTATTTTCTGGCTGCTATGGAGCTATTAAAAAGAATGATTGAGCCAAGAGCTAGGCATAGTATATTTTATGAAATATCACCTTTAAAGAATTTGAGTGCGCCATTTTCATAATGAGTTTTCTAGTACCTAATACCCTTCTATATTACTACATTTTTAAAGTGGATTGATCTGGAAAGTGCAGAAAGTGCAGGTAATGATACATTTTGCTAGGATAAGGTGGCTGATAATGTATCATGTTACTGCTCTGAGAATAATAGATGGCCTTGTGTTTGAGATGTGGCATTCTTATTTTGGTGCTTGCCTTCTGCAGACAAGGGGAGTCCTCTACGTCTCTGGAAAAAGAATGTTTAATTGTTGGTGCAATTTCCTTCTTGTTTCTTCTTTGTCTCTTCTGTGTAGTTTGTGACCTCAGAAAAAGATTTCTGAGGGTTGAGGGAAGCTGTTCTCAGGTATGCATTTGTCTTGATGGATGTTGTTAGAACACAACAGCATGTAGGAGACAACACACTATGGGAGATAAAGAAATACACAACCCTATATTATTTACCAGTGCCTCACATTCTCTTCCCAAGAGAAATGAGTAATGATAGCTTCAAAAGGATAAGTCAATGAGAAGGGTGGTCATCTCTCACTCACATCTGCCAAAAAGGCCCCAAGTCTCACTCTTTCACACATAGACAAATCAAAAGCTTAACAGGAAACTGGTGGTGCTCAGCCTTGTGCTGGATTTGAGCCTACCCTGCTCGTCTCACCAGCTTTTGTGACTGTGGAGCTGGGGAATTCCTCTTGAGGCGCTCCATGCCCCTGCAACTGCTCTGCTCTTGTCCAGGCCTCTCTGCTCTAGCTGAAGTGGTACCCTGATTACTACTGCCCTGAGTGCAGGCATCATCAGCCATGCGTGTGAAAGCTGGCCAGAGCATCTGTCTGTGAAAAGCCACTGTGAAAGCCCAGAGCATCTGCCAAGCTTGGGTTGATACCAGTTTGGCAATTGCCCTCTTACGTTACAAGTAACTTGCTTTAAAGTTGCACTGGATAAAGTGTGGACAAATACACAGGAGCCCATGGTCCCTTCAGTGCCTGCAGAATGAACTGCTTGGGTTTGTTTCCATCATTACAAAGCTGGGAGGTGCCACCCTTTAGGGAAGTGCTAATGGGATCAAGCAGGGATAGGACTCCCAAGCTAACAGTACTGCAGGAAGAAGCAAGCACATCCCATGGGGATGGCCTGCAGCTAACATGCACTGGTCCCCATTCCTGAGGATGCATGCTCAGCACTGCAAGTCACAGCAACATGATGCCATCTCTCTCTACATAGGTTTAAGCAACAGCAATCATAATTAACCCTGCTAATTAATCAGGGCATAACATATTAATTGCTAGCACACGAGGCTCCAATTGAGCAGGTGCTGTGTGGGAATCTAATAGGATAATGAACTGACTAGGCAGTGCCACATGCAGTGGAGTGCACATCACTTGGAGCAGTGGGTTTGGCAAAACTTCGAATGCTCCTGAGAAAGCATTGGAGGAAAACGGGAGCTGCTGAACTTTAGGCACCTTATAGACAGATCTTGTAATTAGACCTATATGTGAGTTTTTAAAAAAAGTAAAATTTTGGTCATTAGTTACTCAGACATTGCTGTTTCCAGCAAGTTTTTCCTTTTTTTGACAGGAGCAGGGGGCCATTTGGTTGGATTTGTTTTCTATTAGGAGCATAAACCCCCAACACCAGAGAAATGCTTTGTTACCTCATAATAAACATCTTCATTTGGCAGAAGGAGTTATCCAAGCTCTTCACTGGCCTTGCTCAGGAGATCTCCCAGTCTGATGGAGAGCAGCAGAGCCCGGCAGGCAAAGCGCAGGAGCAGCCCCCAACACCTAACCAGTGACAATGGTTGGTGCAAAACTAGTACCAGGCTCTCCTCTTGTCCTCGTGTTTGTTCACCTTCACATCTCCAGTATTTGATAACGTTATATTTAGGGCAAGAGCATCCACTGGGGCTGCATAGGACCCTCAGTGATCAGCTTCAGCATTGTTTAGTTTAAATGTCCTAAAATTGGCAATAGATTAAAAGAAAATAATTATCCCTAATTATGTTAATTAAACGGCTAATTCATTAACTAGCTTAACATCTTTTTCTTGGACCATCTCTGCTCTGCAAGATTGTGCTTCCAAGAGGAAACGCCAGGCGCTCGCTGCATTCCGTGTAAACCAAGTTGCAGCATGTTTAGCGTGAGCTGTATGAACAAAACCCCCTCATTATTCAGATGACAGAACAAAACTATAAATAGTGGATCGCAATTAAAATCAGAACAATTACTTTTTATCCATTATGCTGCCTTTTGCACAATAGCAGCCTATAAAAGGAGAAAGCGCAATCCTTTTAGATCTCTCTCTCTCCTTCTCTCTCTCCCTTATCCAGAACTGTAGCTGGCTTGCTAATTAGGAAGCTTTTGAATTAGATTATTTGCATGTCTGAACAGGGCTAGGGTATTAAACATCCCCGAGGACATACTATAATAACCTCTTCAGTGGCTTTTAGGATCCCTAAGGAACGAGGAACTCTGAAAAAAACTCCAAAAGGAGGGAAAGTGCATAACGATTTCATCCAATTAGGTATGGATTAGTCGGCTCTGTGTCTTTGAATCCTGCTCACTGTGAGAAGGTGTTCTCCTTCAGGAACATTTGACAAAATCATCGGGGAAATTATAATGCAGTACCTAAATGAAACTGCAATACCTTAGTTTCTCCTCCAAGAAAAAATAAACTACAAAATCAATACGGTGGTGTATAAAGTAAAAAGAAATGCCCCAGTCACTTTATTGCTTAGCTGCAAGCATAGTCTGTGTTTATAGCATCCATGAGCGACTATCAAAGTCAGGCTCCAAAGGACAAATGCTGCTGCTTCTATGATTGGCTACAGCACATTTTAATTTTTAAATACCACTGGTATTATCCCCTTCGCAATGGCTTTTCCATACTCTTCCAGTTTGAAGAAATCACCAGCTCATTTATATTTAACAAGACAATTAAGCTTCCTGAGCTCTCCAAATGCAGCGGCAGTTTGCAGCAAGGCCCCTCCAGGACGCTGGGATTGGTATCAGGCACACTGCTCCTGTGTGCTGTGGATGCTGCTGTGGGTCTGCTCTCCAAAACAGCCCCCAATGGGCTGCAGAGGGGCAAAAAGCTGCTGCGCCCACCACGCATTCAATCTGTGCATGCAGCCTGCAGCTATTGCATAGGAGCAATGAAGGACAGCAGGGGGGGTGCCCCCTCTGTGAACATGGTGATTTAGGAGAGTGGAGTAAGACCCCAGGACAACACAAGGAAAAGACAGCAGCAACTGTGCAAGCAAGGTGTAACTGGGATTTGCACTGAGAGCCCATTGATTTTCCTCCTTTTACCTTTTTTCTCTCTTTTGTTTTTAAGTGCTGAGATCTAATTTGGAGGCACTGAAAGTAGAGCTTCATGAGAAGTATGATTATTAGAAAATGCCTGTGGAGGTAAGCCATGCTTATAAGACTGCACCTGCAGGGACCACTCAGTGTCACCTCTGCACTGCATCCTGCAGCTTGGATTGGAAGCCCGGATATTGGTGTCTAATTGGAATGGATTTCCAGAACAGCAATAAGAGAAGCTATCTAAAAAACTGAACAGAGAATCATAGAATTGTTTAGGTTAGGAAAGACTTTAAAGTTTATCAACTCCAACTGTTAAGCCAGCACTGACAAGTCCACCACTAAACCATGTCCCTAAGCGCCGCATCTACATGTCTTTTAAACACCTCCAGGGTCAGTGACTCCACCACTTACCCTAGGCAGCCTGTTCCAGTGCTTGACAATCCCTTTGGGGAAGAAATTGCTCCTAATATCCAGCCTAAATTCCCCCTTCTTGCAGCTTGAGGCTGTTTCCTGTCATCCTATCACTTGTTACTTGGGAGAAGAGACTGACCCTGATCTCACTACAACCCCATTTCAGGTAGTTATAAAGAGTGGTAAGGTCTTCCCTTTTCTTAAGGCTAAGCCCCTCCAGTTCTCCTTATAAATCTTTAAATGTATGGATAAACTGCCCATGCTGGTGCTTGTGCAGGCAGTGCATGGTTTTGCATACTTTGAACCATAGCGCTCAAGCATCAGTGCAACAGCCTCTCCTTACCCAAAGCAATTCCTTCTTAGGTAACACAAAAGTGATTTCTGACTGTCAGATATAAAGGTGTTCCCCTCACCACCGCCTTCTCTTGGCTACCAATATTTAGCTTAGACCTCTCGTGGCCTTCTCTGCCCAAAGCAACTCTTCACCTCATGTGAGAACGTTGTCCCTTATGGTTTGAATTTCTGTCTTTGATCTGTTGTCCGTGTCCATTGCTCCCGTGCTGGGGATGGGAGCAAGGGCAGCTCCTGTTGTAGCCTGTCCTGGTAACACACACAATGGTTTCACACTCTTCATGTTTCCTCTGCTCTTCCCATTCTCATTCCTTGGAGCCCCTGACCTCTTTTTTGCCATTTGGCATTGAAGATGTTCAAGGTCTCAGCAATGACCAGCTTTCCAAATCAACCAGTTATATGTTGAGGAAGTTCTGGGTTTTAGAGCGTTCATATTTATCAACATGAGCCTTCACTAGCTATCATATCATTCATTCTTTTGTATGGCCAAATATCTTTGAATTTCTTTCATCTTTTGTGAACTTAACTAATCCACACAACTGTTTCCTTTTCCAGGTCAGTAATGAATATATTAATGTCATTAGATTGAGTGTGTAACCATGTAGCATGCTGCTAGTGACCCTTTACATTGATTAATAAAAGACTATCTACCACTTTTGTTTTCTTCCTCTTAGTCCATCTTATTGATTCATAATGCTACTGTATCTCTTACCCCCATTTTTATCTTGTTTCCTAAGAAATCCTGTGGGAAGACCTCATTAAAAGCCTTTTGAAAGTCTAAAAATATGCCAAGATATTCTCTTTTATCCATTTATATATTGGTAGGTTCAAAGTATTCTAACAGATTAATGAGACGTGATTTTCAACAGCAGAAACTGTGTTGATTGGAAGTGATCTTCAAGGTATTTTATCATTCTATATTTAATAAATGTTTAAACCATTTTGCCAGATACCTGTGCAAAGCTGAATGGTGTCTAATATCCTGGATTACACTTAGAGTCTTTAAAAAATGTATAATATACAGATAAAACCCCTCTGCTCTTCTTCCACAAAGGGGAAAACAGAGCAAATGTTGCTGCTGTGTTCATTTCTTCTTCCTCTTAAATGCAGTGAATATCTAAATATGTGGCCTTTAATTTTCTCTCAAATCAACTCCAAGATGTGACACAGTGAATATGTAAATAGACTGCAAATTCATCTCCTTATGCATAGAGATATGCTATGATCCCCAGAACAGCCGATTAACATAGCTGCTCACTGCACCCTCGGAACTGGGATGGAAGCAGTACACATCCTGCAGGTTATAAAGCTTCATCTTTCAACCCAAGCCTACTCAGGCCTCCTCTACAGACACACCATTCAAACTCTGGATCCTTTCCAGTTCCTTGGAGTTTGTTCATTTTTCCATGAGTTTTGATGAAAAATTTGTAACATTTTCCCCCACTATCATTTTACTGTAAAAATAAGCATGTCAAGGTTTGAAGCCTGAAACTATCAAGCATTTTTGTTTCCTTCTCTGCTCATTTCTTTAAAATGAATACCATCTTCATTACAACCCGCTGCTCATTATGAAACAAATTATTTGTCCTTTCAGTTGCTTATGTCTCTGCTTTGCAAGAACGGAAAAGTTTTACCAAATCCTCTGCAGGCTTAGACCTTGCTAGCACTCCACTCACAGGTACCTCATGTCATGGGGACAAGGAATGGTGACCACCCTTTACCACGTGTTTGTAGAGGTGTTTGGGGTGGGAGGTTTATGCCAGTTGACATGGTACAGCTGCACCATGGAAACTGGTCACAAGCATCACTTGGAGGTGTCCAGGGGAGAAGTCCAGGTAGTTCCCAGAGCAACAAAAGAAAGATAACCCCAAAGAGCAGTGAGGATTGCTGCCCACTGCAGGCAGGGTGGTAATTAATGCATTTGTCCCAGTTCTGTTTTCAACTATAGGAACAACACAGAACTCATAAACCAACCCAGCTTCATCTACAGCCAGAATGTGTTTTCAAAACGAAGTGTGTGAGTCTGCGTGTGCTGTGTGCTCCCGAGCTCAGAATACCCCGTTGCTGCCTGGAAATCTTGACATAAATGGAATACGAGATAGGTCCTTTAAATTGGTAAGCAGGAGATTAAAAAAGGAAAAAAGAATGCAAGTTCCCTGCAGCCTAATCACATCTCTTTGGGAAATTCCCGCACCAACCCAGCCGTGAAGCCAGCACAAATCAATGTGGCCCAGGGGATCAACATTTTACATATATATAAAAAATTGTAAACATCTTTTATGTATGCAGTGTAATAACTACACTCAGCATCATGGGCTTTAAAAGCAAATGTTATGGGCAGTTGTATTGCAATAAAGTGGTTAAATGGGAAAGCTTTGAAGGGCTGATAATTTGTACTCTTTTCTTTACTGAACCAACTTATTCTTGAATGAATGTGACAACCTAAAACATTCTTCTATAAGAAGGTCCTGGGGGACCACAGGAAAGGAGCAACCAGTGTCCATCCTAACGACTGACTCACTGTATCATGCTCCCCAGCCTGGTTTGGTGTGTTCTTGTATCACTCCAGTTGATTTATGCACAGAGAAGACACATAGGTGCTGCTATTAAAATGGTCCCTTAACCAGTCGGACTTTCCTCTGCTGTACCTGGTGGCTATAAAACCCATCTATGAAAATATGAATTAATACTTTAAAAATTTATTAACCAATAAAATTAGCAATTAAATACTATTTCTGACTTGCAAATAAGAACAGTGGTGCAGGTTTGCACTGTGCCACACTAATTAACACTGGGCAAGTATTCTCCAGGGCCATGTCACAGCTCCTTCTGGGCCAAAGTCAAAGCGAAGCTATGGGTCTGGTGCACTAAATGGACAGTAAATAACACATTCACTGCCTTTAATTATTTAATAAAATCACAATGACTCAAGATAACATAAAACATGTACAAATATACTGTATGGGAATGCAGTGCCGTTGAAGATGTTGGTTTTCTTATGCTGGAGATAGAAGTTGTCACTTCATATAAACAGGCAGCAGTTCTGTCCTCATTGCACTTCTAAGGGGCCTCAGCTCTTTTTAGGTCTGAGACGTGATTTCACTTCCTCCATCAGTTAGTGCAGGGTTTCTCTCTTTATAGAATCATGGAATGGTTTGTGTTAGAAAGGACCTCAAGATCATCTACCAGCAGGACTAATTATTTTATCTTATGATTGTATTTTGGGATATGCACCTTACAGGATTCTCTGCCCTTCTCCCTTAATTCTCATGGGCCTTTGCCCTCTTGTTGCAACACAAGTACTGTCTGACTCCATGCACAGCTCTGGAGTTCAGTGTTTAACAAGCAACAGAGAAATGCATCCTTTGACAGAGTTAACCTTCATTTCTTCTCTGAGATTTGGCCCCAAGCTTTGCGCAGTGACTGGGGGCACTATGCAGTGTCTCTTGCTGCTGCTTTTCAGCATGGGTGGCAAAGAGCTGAGTGCTCTCACGGCACCCATAAACCCTTGGATAGAGCAGTGTTTCCTGGCCATGGGCTCAGCCTGGTCTGGGACCAGCGATCCTTCATAGACATGGCGATGTCTGCCATTTCCAATACACCAGGTCTCCTCTCTGTGTTCCAGCAAGTGGCTTCTCCAATTCCCTAGCCCAGCCAACCTGGGAAGCCTTTGGGCACAAAGGAGTGTTTGGACTCTGGCTGGTGGGGGCTGATGCTGTAGGACCCTGTGTTATTGGATGGATTGGTACCACAGAGAGACAGGACATGGTGTGATGTTCTGGGCTCCTCCAAGGGGATTTACAGCATCCACAGCACTCCGCAGCAGCTTCCCCTCGGTGGGCAGCCTCTGAGAACAGTTCTGTAATGGACAACTGTGAATTACAAGTAACAGAGAGCCTTGTGGGGATTGAATAGTTGAAACTCTTTAATAAGCCAGTGATGATACAGTGCGTGCAGCCCGGACATTGCAGAACTGTTCATAAGCTGTTTACGATGGGGCATCCAAGCTGAGAGCAGAGGATCTGTGATGGCTCCTGCACCTTCTCTGGGCTTTGCAAATCTGGTATAAATAATTCGTAAAGCGTTGGAACATCTGAGGAAAAACTATCTCAGGATTTATTTATTTCCATAGGCTGTTTCAGGGAATTTTAAAAAGTTAAGTGCTTTACATAAATAAAAGGAAATTAGTCTCCTAAGTCTTAAACTTGTATCAGCAGCTCTGATCAGTCCTTCCCACTAATACTACCTTAACTGACAGATTATATGATATGAAATTACTGCCCAGCACCAAGAATGCTTCATTTATAAAATCCCCCTTTCATGATGAATTAGAAGGAAAAGCTTCCCAATATTACAGACTTTGGAAACGTTTATTAACAATTTGATAATGCTGTATGTGGAGGCTTCATGCTCCTCAAATGACTCCTTAGCTTGGAGCAGAATGATTTCACTCCGTTTGCTTTTAACTCCCTTGCATTTATCTTGCCTGAGTGTCTCCACTGGATATTGTTTACTCTTTGGATTAGTAAACTCAGGATTAATTCCACTGTTTATTGCTGAAAGTGGCAGTAAATCCAGTATCAGGGAGGGCCAGGAATCTGCTTAGCTGTGCTACATGACCCTTTCACGGGCAATAAAAATACACACCTCCTATACGAAGGGATGTAGCACTTAGAGGCATAGCCCGTGTCATTACGACCTGGGTGTTAGCAGAAGCCCTTGCTTAGCCCTTATTTACATTAGAAATTATAGATTCTATAGGAGTTTTGGTGTGTGTCAAGGGAAAAGCCAGCCTCCAATACAACGTTGGGATCTGGCAGGAGTGTGGCAGTGCCTTTCTTTGGCTCTAAAATCATTGTGCATCAGGAGGAAGCAATGAGGGTTAAAGCAACAAAAGCTGGTGTGCTCCCTGCTTCCCGGCTCCCGGCTCTCTCTAAGCCTGTTTCTTTCCTGCTGTAAATCAGCAAAGAGGAATGTGGGGCCAGGAGCTGAGGAGAGCTTGTTGGAAAGGTTACCTAAGTGAACCACGCAATTTTTTCCCCTCAACTTTGTTCCATCTTAAGGTAAAAGGTTCATGCAGACGGCCATAAATTCCTGTCACATTTTGTTGTAATCTCTCTATGGTTTTATTACTTAAAACGCTGCACTCTCGAGACGGGGAATTTTCCAGGGGTTTGAGGCTGACACGGAGCCACATTTATATTGTGCAGAAGCTCCTCTGGAGTCTCCTTGAGACATGTGGCCGGCAAGCCCGGCGTGAAGGTCTTATCAGTCACTCCACCACGGAGTCAGACCATGAATTATATAGGGAATGGAGGTGGCTCCGCGAGAGCGGGATTGTGGGCCGCCGGGTGACAATAAACATGTCCCGGGAATGTGTCCTCCATCACTCAAGTTCAGATAGCAGATCTGGACCTTAACTACAGCTCCACATCTCTAAATCTCCCTGCGACCTGAGCGGGAGATGGAGGTGAGTCTCAAGGATATCTGTCTGCAGGGAACTTGCGGAGGAAGTTTATAACAGGGCTCTGTCACACAGGAGAGAAGGGATGGCTCTGGCCATGGAGCTGGAATGGTGGGAGAGCTCTGGATGGGCATATTCTCCACCCTTGGGCTTGCCATACTGAACACCCAGGCTGGGTGACCTGCGGCTCAGAAGGGTCAAGGATGAGGACATATTCCTTGCAGCATTCCAGCGCTCCTCTCCATATGAAATCAAAGTAAGGGTACAAGTTGTGCCCAAGCCTGGATCTAGGGTGGACACCCAGCCTCTGTGTAAAGCCAAGTGGCTCCACACAGAGCCAAGGAATAAATCACTTAATCCAGTGCCTAAATTAAAATAAAAGTAAGAAAGAGTACAAATGCAAAGTGTTAATGAAGTAATGAAGGAAAGCGGCGTGCTCAGCGCCACAGCTAAATACAGCCATTAAAAACCATAACCTCTGTAAAATTCGTGATAAAATTACTGTTTAATTTTATAAAGATAATTTATTAGCTAATACCTCATTGCACATGTTAATAGCTTGTACTTAAATAATAGTAATCTTGATTGCTATGCGGTCATTAAACTATTTTTTTTTCCCCCAACATACTGTTTAACTGACCATTTTGTATGTGGTTTGGGAAGAAAAAAGTAATTATTGAAGTCTTAAGTAGTGAGTTAATTTCTAATGAAAGGATAATTTTATTCCAATGATTTTACATTTAATTAACTAAAGCTACATATAATTTGAAGTTCTAAGGCAGTGCTGATTCACGTGTGTATTGGACAGAAGGAAATGCCAGGAGAATCCCCAGGCTCAGTGGGATGCAGAGAATGAAGGGAGGAGGCACCAGTGCCAGCAGTGGGAATGATGGAATGTAACAACCCCCATAAAGTGACTTCGAGGTATTCCATGTGGTTTTGTGCCACATTGAGGTGGAGGTTGGAGTGAACTGGGAAGTGATGCAGTGATGGTTTCAGACGCTCTGAAGTGGCTGCTGCACTCATTCTAAGGCTTTTGCACTGTAAGGATTGTGAAAGGAGGATGGGAGATGTTGGGATGTGCAGAGGGACACTGGTGTGAAGTGTGGGGAAAGTTCTGCCCCAGGCAATCCCTCTTCCTGCACTGCCCAGATGAAAGCATACAGATCTTCCAGTTGGAAAAGAGCAGAAAAGTTGGGAAAAAACACTCCACATCAAAGGAAAACATGATTTTGGGAATGGAGGAAGAAAAAGAGCAAAACCATGCAGAAAATTGTGTTTCGTCAGCCTGAAGATGCTTGGATTTGATAAATTCACCCTCTTTCACTTTTGGTTCTGGTCAGTTTTTACATGTAAATGTGCTTCTTGACACAAAATGCCAGAAAATTCCCTAAAAGAAGCAGTGAATTTCAAAGAGCCAAGATCAAGCAGTGGCAGTTTTTACACCCCTCCCACCCTGATCATTTTAAATCTTCTCTCATTTGCTGCCATTTCAGCACCTCCCATGAGCATCTCGGCCACCCTGGGCTACCCATAGCAACCCCGGCAGGTCCTCACAAGGACCAGTGGCACCATCGGCATGATAGGGTGCCCAGTAACACCCACTCCCATCAGTTATCCTCCTTGTCGTGTAGGTGTTTCCATGCTGCAGGGGAAACGCTTGTCAGGTTATTGATAAACAACAGATCTATGTCAGTGCAGATGCCTTTTTAATGGCATGTCCTAAGGTGCAGACATTAGGGTTATATCCTCCTGCCTCCCAGCGATCCGAGCAGCAATCACTCCTCCTCAAGCAGAGAGAGGGCTGCCACTGAACCTGCTTCCCCGGCCTTATTAATGCATCTCCCTTTCGCTAATGCAGACAAGGAAAGACAAAGCTGGATCCCTGCACCGTGCTGTGGGGCTGTGGTGGGCGCAGGGGGGCTACACAGTGGCAGGACCAATACAGTATCCCCCTTGGGAAAGGGACTTAGGTGAGGTGAGGGCAGGGATGAGGGATGAGAGGGATCGGTGCGGAAGACTGGGGACAGTTGAGGTATCATCACCCCAACTGTAAGCAGACACTTGGGGTGATGCATGGTGTTTTCTTCTGTACAGTACATACGTAAGTCAGCATCATAAGCAGGACATTAACCTCGCTGTGGAAACTGTAATGTTTAGTATCCCATCTTGGGGCAAAAACCTACCTTTGCACTGCTGATGTAAAGAAAATCCTCAAAATGTTTTCCTTTCAGATGTTGTTTGGAATCAAAACCAGTTGATGTGTCAATACCAATCACTTGCTTCATAATGTATTTCAGAGGTTCCAAAAGGGAAATGTCCTGCCCTGTCCAAACTACTGGGGAATGTGAAATGTGGTCTTTGTTCCCTCCAGGTCCCCAGCCTCCTCAGAGAGTTTCGATGTACGTATGAACACAGAGGTGTGACTTACCTGCCTTACCTGAGGTGGTCACATCACATTGAACTGATTAATCCTTATTGATATCACCATCTGCTCCAGAAGTGTTGAGCAAAGCAGCGACTTAAAACTCCCTTCCTAAAATTAAAGGGTGGATCCTGCTTTCTCACATGCACCAGGGTGCCAGGAAACTAACACATGCCTATGGAATCACCACAGTTTAATCCAGCCTGGACCATGCAAAGTGCAGGTGAAATCTCCTTCAAGCAGGTTCCTCTGCTCTTCAAAGGCTTGTGATGTACTCATCTCCCTACAGATTACCAGACAGGGATTGTATTTTTTGGTGTACCTGGAAGTATTCATTAGCCGAATGAAGATCTATTCAGTCTTAAGGGGTTGTTTAAGCCCCTGTTCTTGAAGCCCTTGTATGGGTAGGGCAAAGCCCAAGGGCAGGGCTGGGCTCTGCTTTCCCAGGACCCACAGAACCCCCTTATAGTGCCACTGCTGGTCCACTCCATGGCCAGGGACCCCTCAACCTCAGAGCAACCCATCCTCTGGGGCCACATCACAGGACAATTCACTCCCATTGCAAGTGTGTCCTGATGGCTTAATTATTTATAAGGAATGTTTTATCCCAGCTTTCAAACTAACACAAACAGATGTTGCCCGGCAAAAAATGGCCCTTTTTTCTTAGATCCTGATGGATAGTCACAGTGTGGAGTAACACAGCATTATCACAGCGGTCATGCCTGTGTATTGGTGGACTGCAGGGCACATCTCACTGAATGAAGAGTCCTTTCTGCTTGACATTATCTTATTTCCAGAGCTCCTTTCCTACCTCACTATACAACATAGAGCTTGTGTTTGTTTGATTTTGTCTTCATGACCCACTGGACCCACTCCCTGCACCCGTTTCAAGTGGCACCAGCCTCCTTTTCCCATTTCAGAATAAGACTCTGGTCTCTATGTGAGCTCAAGTAGCTTGGCTTTGTTCATGCTTTTAATCCTTCCGATTAAAAAGCTTTGGTTTCCTTGTTCTCCTACAGTTGTCCCAGTCACTGCAGCTTCCAAAGGTGGGTATTTGTGTTGGGTCATATACAAACATCTACAGAAGTGAGCCTGAATAACAGAATTTATTTTGCATGTCTTAGTACATCACCCATCATACACTTGCGTTCATAAACCAGCACTTAGGTTAGCAGCACTCGCCCACTTGTCAACGAGAAACAAAGCCATGCAGCTTTTCTGACTGATCACAACTGGACAGCAGGGCTCAACCCTAAAATACTCATGATTTAGCCCAGAGTAAACATTCCTCAAAACTATATTAGCCGCAGGAATGTTATCCCTGGGAGCCACAGGGAAACTAGGAACCTCACCACAGTGCTGCTGCAAAACATTGCTGCTCCTTAAGAAAAATCTCCTATAGCCACGGTTTACAGGTTTTAATATTGTGCCCATTACCACAACCAAGCACCACCCTTGGAGCACACATGCAAATAGCAGGGGAGAACTAAGACAATAAAACTGGAAGCAGCCTTTGGAAGGGCAAATAAATAATTTGATTGCGATGTGAAAGTGCTTTCCGGTTTGATGGGCATTTCCTTTTCATTGGACATAAACCAGGCTAAATGGCTCAGTGGGTCCTGCACACCTCAAAATGGGCCCAGCTAGCTTGTACTCTTGGTAACACTGGGTATCACGGAGGTACATAAAACCATAGTTTATTGTTAAATTAAGTGTCCTGTTCTTGAAAACAACCCTTAAATTTAACATTCCAAGGCTGATGCTGTTTATTTGTGCTCTCGGAGCACTCTCAGTGCTGTCCACACAACTACTTGAGAAATACATTGTAATAAAAATAAATGGACAGTTTGGGTTCCTCTAAAATTAAAACAGGATATACAGCAGCCCTGCACTTCTTCCTTGCACCGAGGTAGCCTGTGATAAAGTCACATTGTGTCAGAGATGGCAAATTATGTCTGCTAATTACTTACCGGAATTTCAGATTTGTCCTTACCATAATTAAAAAGGTGTCACTTTATTAGAATAGGGCTGGAATGATGGGGCTTGGAGCAGTGGAGGAGATTTCTGGTTAGAGATAATTACCAGTGATGTATTCCTTTCCCTCACTGCCATTTTTGCTGCATTCCCCCCATTACTGTGTAATGGATGGCGAGCATGTCTGCCTGTGGAGCCGGCTGCCTGGCATGGGAATGCCCCTCCAAGGGTGGCTTCCATCAATAGACCTCGGACCTTGATGGCTTGGGGGACCTGGCGTGAAGCCTTGTTTTCTGAACACATTGTTACTGATTTTACTGATGCACCACTTGGAATTACGAGCGATGGAGAGGGACTGTGCCTCCTCTGTCCATAGGGTCATTCCGCAATTTGCCCTGTGCTGATGCTGAGATCCCATACGCTGCTGTCTACCCAAGGGGCAGACCCTGCACCCCACAGACCTCAGCTCAACCAGCTGGACCCCCAAACTGCCCTGTGTTTTGCTTGAGGGGCTCCACACACCCTGCAGCACCCATCTATTTGCAACACTGTGAACAAGGGTCCGGCTGAAAGCCAGCGTTAAGACAGTCACATTATTTATATGCATTGTAATATCTTTCTGTTGGCAGAAGAGACTTGAACTTGTCGAGGGCAAACTCGAGTCTCTCCCAGGGCCTGGCAAAAGAAAATAGCAGCATTTAACTGCAATGAAAGTCACAGCGTAAACAGGGACGCAGAGAGAATAATTGCATGGCTGGAAAGCTGGGCTCCATGTTATCATTACACATTGAATTCTTGGTCTGTAAGTACAGGGATGGCGTTAACCCCAGCAGAAGATGAAGGTTATAAAAGAGGCATTACTTGGAAAGGTCAGCAGGCTATTCAAACATGGTGCAGATGCAATACAAAGATTCAATACCGAGAGCTATTTGCAGTAGCTTGAAGAGGCAAGAAGAGGCAGACACTTGCCCATTTGCTACAGGGTTTGGGTGGCTCCTTGTGCAGCAAACTTACTGTGCAGAAGCTCAGGTGGGACCAGCTTGCATCTCAGTGCTAATAAGCAGAGCCTTTCGCCACAACGGATGCTCTGCATGGTGGCTTTGTAGTCAGAGCCACAGTAAACTCATGCAGCCATGCCTGGAAATAAACAGGCAAAGCAAAAAGGGAAAGACAGCCATTCTGCCTTGATACCACCAGGGTTTGGCTGCAGATTGTCATTGATCCGATCTCTAATTCAACATATTTGGGCATATTTTTACTTTTAGGCGAGACATCTCTAGGTTAAGCGCTGTACTGCAGCCCACAGACCCCATGTCTGGGGTACCCACAACACAACAGCTCTTATGGTTGATGGAGAGATCCATCAGACTCTCCATTTTGATAAAGGATTGTTTGGTTAGCTCATGAGGCGGTGTCGTTATTGCCAAAGGGTTTTGCTCCTCAAGCCTGTGCTGAATATTGTATTACTTTGCCATGCTCAGAAACTAAAATTACAACAATTTAATTTTGAATATGGTGGCATTATTACCATTTGTATTTGCCATTTCATAAGACTTTTCATTTAAACTGCTTTGCTTTCCTGTCAAGAGGAAAAACCCTCAATCTATCGGCTTTTACCAGAGAGAGAACTGCTCCGGAATGTAATGCAGTATTGTATATTTCTTCTCTAATGCTCTTTTGAACAAAATCATCTATTTCATCAACAGTATATCAGCGGTGACCAAAGACCATTAAATAATGCATCTCACTCAGGAGCAGTGGAGCAGGGAAAGGGCTCTGACCTGTTTTAAACCTTATTACTTTCTTGCATTATGCCCCTCACTGCAATCTTTTTGTTTAAGTGATTTCAGCTGAGGCGTTGCTTCCTGCCTTAAAATACAAGGCAGACATGTTATTTCTGAAGTGGTTGGTAGACTCAGCCTCAGCATTTCCCATTCTACACCAAAAACAGCCTCTGTGTATTAATCTTTGTTAACCTCCCCAAATACACACACTCGCGTGTGCATGTCAGGAGTCTGGTGTAAATAACATCCCTCTTTATTTTGTATTTCAAGTGCAGAGACTTCCTATTTTATTTGAACTTGTGGCTTCATTCCTTGCAAACGTTTGGTATTTGAAGTTAACAGCCAGAAGGTTGGTAAAGCATGCAAGGACATTAATCTAGAGTGGAATGGCCCAGAAAAAGAAGATACAGTCATAATCATCGCAGGAGGTCAGGGCTGGTGTTACAGATTGAGGTTTAAGGAACATGGCAGTATTGAAGGGTTACTTCCATTTCTATATAACCCCTGTGCTGCCTGTGATGGGAGGAACATCACAGCACAAGGACCATGGAGAAGCTGGAGGGGACCAACATGAGCAATGCCCTGATGCCAGGCACCCTTCTGCTTTCCAGAGAGGCACAGGGCTGCTGAAGGCAGCTCTCATGCAGAGACCACCAGCCCGCTGAGTGCTACTCCAGCCAGTGCTGTCCTCCTGTCACTAATGCTCCTGATGGAGAAAGTCCTTCCTCTCGCAGTGGGGTGACAGCCCAGCCCTGCTGTGCACGTCCCAGCAGGCTCCTCCTGTGCTGGGATGTGGTCCCTGCCTAAGGACAAGAGGTACATGGGAATGGCTGTGTTGGGAGAGGGTGGCTTGGAGGGGTGCAAGGGTGCACTTGGCTCGGATGCTGCAGGGGATGATGTGTTGCTCCGGTAGCAGGACTTGGCTCCACTGTAGTGCTGGCAGCCAGGGTGCAGGTTTGCTCTCCACTAGCCCTTGTGAAGCACATTCCCCCTCCAGCCTGTGAGTAGAAAGCCTCAGAGACTTACAATTACATTTTCTCACTAGTCTAATGAGGTGAGAGACAGACAGAGGAGAGAGTTCCCTGGGCTAATTTTCCAGCCAGCAACCACTGCATTGCTCCTGTACTATGAGAGGCAGAGGGAGAAATGACTCTTCCAGATTAGAAGCTTTTGCTGAAGGCATTTTGGAGCATATTCCTCCAGGACACTACAGTAAGAACATGAAGATGACAAACCATTTTACTACATTCAGCTGCAATGAAGTAACCCAACAAAAGAGCTGTGTGGTGCCGGGGGTGCACTGACCAGGAGAGAGCACCCAGGGAGAGCAGGGAGAGGAGCTTGCCCTAAGTCATTATACACTGTGCTTTCCTCAAGCAGGGAGGTGGCAGGTCAGCACCTGAATGGGGTGGAATTAGCTGTAAGAGGGAAGGAGCAGTGCATTTGTCTCCCCAGCTAGCAAACAGTCTGTTATCATGAAAACATTAGCAATGGAATAACCAGCGCATGGGGGAGCAGCACTGATGTCCAGAAGGCAGGGGCTGGGAAAAGAGTGCTCTGCCTTTTTGCCAGGCACGCTGGGTCCTTCAGTCAGGAGAAAACATGAAAATCCCTTCCTATACCCTTAGGGAACATCAGAGGGAAGACTCATTTCTTGGTTCATGCCCTCCATGGTCTTTGCACTGGGTTAAGATCAAGCTCAACATCTCTTTGGGGTTCTCTGACCACACTTGCTGAGGTCAATGGTCTTGTGTGATCCTCTCACATTCTTTGTTTCAGTACACCAGACACATTTCTAGGATGCTGGAACGGACCTGAGAAACCTGAGCTTTTAAATCTGGCTCTAAGTAAGGAGGATGAGTAAATGAAATCCCTCTTCCATCATGACCATACACAGTGTGCTAGGACTCACATGCATTTGCATGAATGTGGGATGTTTAATCAAACCGGATCCTAAACAAGACTGAGACTTCCTCGTTTGGCTGATAAATTCAGCCAGTCTTATTTGTCCCTAGCCATCCTCTGATGAGTTTAGAGCTTGTCACTGGTCCTGGAATTAGTTTTAGCCTGTGATTAGGTCTTGGTTAAAAGGGTATATGTGGAGGCACCCTTGCCTCTCTTTCCTTTTTGCTATCTGCACACCACAGCCCTGCTCATGCAAAGTAGCAAGAGATCTGTCAAATATCAAATAAGAATTTTGTTGCTGAAGCTCTTGGAAAATTGACAGGTAGCATGCAAGCAAACATTAAATCAATAACAGCAAATTTCCCTCGGGAAGCTTGTAGTGTTTTCTCATCAAAATCTTTAAATCCTTAAAGAAACCATAAAAGGTTTACACACCTCGCATTGGTTGATCTGGTTACCTCTGCATTGCTCAGCGCAGGCTGATCACCGAGCAGCGAGTGTAATACCCAGTGCTGATCACCCAGCAGTAAGTGTAATACCCAGTGCCCCACGCTCTGATGTATTGTAGCTTTGTTAGTCACTGTGGCTCCTTGGTAAATTCATTTGGAGTCCTCCAGGGTTTTAAATCTCTCATTTGGCCAACAACGAGGTCTGAAAAGATTGCAGTTCATTTCGACCCACAGTGGATGGAAGGCTCATTTACTGGCTGCAGGCAACTCAATCAGGCTGGCCGCTGATGAGTGAGTGACTTGTTCAGACCGCTAGTCAATATGTGTCTGCTGTGATAGAATGTCAGCATCTGCTGGCTGCTCCTGTCTCCCACCGCTCTGGCTTTTTTCATTTGGTCTGATCAATGTTATTAAAAACACCTAGGAGTTCCTTAACTGCTCTGCCACTTGAGGCTTTGCTTTCTTTCTGTTTTTTCAAACACAACTTTGTATTATCTGCAAACATGTGCAGGTGATGTACATGGATTGATTTTTTTACATGAGTGTACAGTGTGTGTATGTATGCTCGGGCGTGTGACTTTTATATAGGAGATGGCTTTCAAATTACATCACCCTGCTTTGATTTTTTTTTTGGTGTGTGGCTCTGAAGTATCTCAGGCTCAGAGCCTTTGGCAAACATCAAGCAATTATTATCTGTGAATAAATCTTGGAATGTAAGCATGCAAGAAACAATATATCTTCCTTAAAACCAAAGCCAGAATTCACAAGTGGAATCAGTAACACCCCATGGGCACCCATCCGTTAAAAATCAGACCATTACTCCAAGGGGAGATAAGCTTAGGTAAATAAGTACGATGTTAAAGTCCCTTTACGTGACAGGTCCTGAGCAGAAGCACCATTTGCATTGCCCTTTGGCCAGCCCACCCACTCTCTGCCCAGCAATCCATTTCCTAGAGGACTAATGACACACCATGGCACAGGCAGGTCAGCCACCAATTACGTCAAAAACCCAAGCAGAAAGCAGATACACCACTAGCTGTTTTAATCTGTCTGCAAAATATGCAGGTGGAGGAAGAACACTGTGTCCTTTGGGACTTTGCATTGCCTAGAAGTGAGGATGAGGATGACTGTGAAGGCTTAGAATGATACCAGCCCCTGCTGCCCAATCCACGTTTGCACCTCAGTGGATGTTCCTCCTTCATCCTCCACAGGCTCAAGAGCATCTCAAATCTTGACTATTGCTACACTAGCCAGCTTGCTTGGAGGAGGGTGTGCAATGGAAATTCTGGTGCTCAGGAACATGGGAAGCACAAGGGCTGACCTTTGTTTCTACCATCTGAGGCTATGGATACAGCTCTGGATACAGCTCTGCAGCAGCCAGCCTGGCCTGCATCGCACAAAAGAAAGGCAAGGTGATCTCCTGTGACCTGAAGACATGCTTCAGAATCCCCCCATGCTTTCCTCCCTTTGCCCTTCCTCTGCAATATGGCATCCAAAATAGATACCAAGAAATGACCTGCCAGGAAAAAAATAGAAGCCTATAATTATGTTATTGAAAACCTGTTCCATACTGTATTATTTAAGGTTATTTTATTATGATGTTGAGATGAGTTTCTTAAAGAAGAAACTCTGGTTTTATGGCACTCCTCACGAAGAGAAGCCTTGGGTGATTTGATAGCCTATTTGAACAAGAGGGATGCTTTACGAGCCCCTATAAAAACTGATGACCCCACTCACATTTGTATTTAATGAAATAAGGAGGAGCTTTCGTTATGTTTTCAATAACCTTCACTGCTATTTCAAACCTGCCTCAAATAGAAGCCAGAATCTGCACGTTTCTGTGATGAACCCCTGGTGTCCTCAAGGAGGGCCCTCGGGGTTCAGAGGGGCTGGAGAGCCCTCCTGGCATCCCTACTGTTCCCTGCAATGCCATGACCAAGGCCATGGAGATAGTAGTGATGGGACGGGTGGGAAATGCTGTCCCATTGGAGGAAGGTGGCTGGGAGAAGGGCTCCATTCTTCATGTCTCCCCAGGCATCAGCACAAGTTTTATTTCTAAGTAACTTCCCACACACCAAATCAGGCTTTTTCATTACCCAATTTTGGTCTGTCATAAAACATTAAATCTCCCTGAAAAGTTCCAGTGCTTGGATCCTTTCAGTTAGATTAAATAATTGCCACTGCTGGAAGGATCACAGGCTGTGTGCCTGCAGCCAGTCCCCATCTTCAGCTCTCCTGGTGTGGGATAAACCCAGAGTCTGGCTCCTGGGACCAGCCTGTGTCTGTGGCCAGGAGGGACCAGCAGGTCCTGGACACTGGGAAGGTCTTTGGGATACCTCTTCACACCACTCAGAAGGGAGGAATGGAGGCACAGCCCAGCCTGAGGATCTAAATATTTAGGTGGAAATAAGCATTTTCCTGACTGTGCCCGAGGTGACCCAGAGGTCCCCACACTGCATATGCTGACTGCATAAGGGAGAGCAGCTCCATATACTCAGCAGAGCAGCCACTTGTCTTGTGGTCTTCTAAAAAGTAAGGCCTAATTAACTTTAATCAATGGGGCTTTCTGTGTTGAGTTGTCCAGATTTTGACTGCTCCCTGGAGCCAATACACAGCAAGGTTAATTTAAGATGAATGAAGAAAGAGAGAAAAAAACCTGTGATGGGAAGGTCTGGGACAGGCGCTGTGATGGGGCATCACCACTTGGTCACAGAGGCAGCAGATGTCCTGTGGCTGTGGAGCTGCTTCCCCTCCTGGAGTGCAGAGGTGAGGAGGGGGAACCTGGCAGGGTTTATTAAAGCACATCCAAGCCCTCAGACTTACATTTGTATTCACAGTTTGATGTAGATGCCACATAAGCAGATGCCTCTGAATAAGCTAGAACAGGGTTATAACATCCTCGTGGTGGAGTGATTCAGTGTAATGCCTCGGCAAGCTGTTCTTTAATGGGCTGGAAGTCTTATTTTTACGATCATTGGAATGTAAAGGGTCAGAATCTTAATCTTCTAATACTGTGTTTTTAACAACATTTACACTTTAACATATTGAAAAATCTCATCTCTTTCTGCCAACCAGCACGACAACACAATTCAAATGGATCAGTGCAGCAGTATATTAAGGTATTTTAGACATAAATCAACCCAGCTGAAATCTTCCAGCACTTCTGGAAACCTCGGAGTTTCCAACTTTCATGTTTCTTATTTGAGCCTTTGGAATTCAGTGGAGTCTCCCACCTGAATAATTCAGCAGCATCAAAGAGAGAACAGAAGCGGAGGTTACGGTCCGGCATCGAGCACAGACACAATGCTTTATGGCCCATTGCAACAGGGAAACCAGTACCCAAGGAAAACAGAAAGTAGTCTGCAGGTATGGAGAGAATAAAAGCGTGCATCAGCCTACAACACTAAGTGATAAGCAATGGGAACACATCAGGAAAAGGAGACATTTCTGTTTCCATGAAATCTTTGGGACTGAAGGGGGGATAATATATATAAATAATATTCAGACTTTTTATTTAATTAATTATTATTTATTTTATTTAATTAAAGCTCCTTGAACAATTTTACTGTTCTCTAAACCAAACTTCTCTCTGGTTGTGCGTGAGAAAGGAGCTGGGCATATGGGCTGAACAACAATGATTTGATTCATGGGCTGAAATCGTCATTGAACAAGTGTCACAACATGGCATTAGATTAAGAACTAAAGTGATGGGCTATGGTGAGCCTGTTCATTAGTATTAATAGAGCTTAATTAGGCACAAGCATGGTGTTGCAGGGAAATGTGAAGGTGGCTGCAGTTTCCAAGGTGGGAAAAAGGAGGTGTCATCCATTAAAGATGAAATAAGTCCATAAGCCTCACACCTATCTCTGAAGCTCAGCAGAGTTAAAGCACATGGCCCTGCTGGCCCAGAAGCATGAGGGAGTAAAAGCCTGGATTGGGTTAAGGGGTCAGAAAGGAGGACTGAGAAGTCCAGACTAGGCAATGACATCTGGGGAAAGTCCTGCCCTTCATACAGAGGACTCTCATAGGGAGAGCTGTTCAACTTTACAATGGAGGAGATGACATGTCAGATCAGCTCTCACACTCCTAAGAGAGTCAGGAACGAAGGGAGCTCTTGAGATGCATACATGGGAGAGAGACAAAAGGAGAGGAACAACAAATGATTGTTTCCACGTGGCACTGGACCAGCAACACAGGCAGCTCTGCCAGGACTGTGGATGCATTTGATGCTTTTGTAATGATTTCAGTTGTTTCCTTATCTACAGTACCTCCCTCTTGCACCAGTTCTCTCCCATTCATGCTGCTCTTTGCTTTATGGTTTTTAGGTCATTGTGCATCTCTCCCCATTTGGCAGCATTAAATTTTATCTACCATATGTCCCTTCTGCTACAAACATGATAAACTCCCTTGGATTTTTGTGGTTGCTGTTGCTAGCTCGTTCAGCGCTCACCTCGATTTAGTGTCCTCGGCAAGTGGAGCTGATTTGTTGTTGGGTTTCATTCTAGCAGAGGTCCAAGCTGGGAAGAGTGCCAGGCTGCACTGCAAACCTGCACTTGACTACTGCTTTTGTCCTCAAGCACTTTGCCAGATACCATCCCTACAGGAGGTCTGTAACACCTCTATGGTTGGAGAGAGCATCATATGGACCTCTGGCAAAATGAGCAAGAGAACTGCCAAGAAAACCCTTTGTACATGGTTCTTCTCCATTTTTTGTTCATATTCTGTTGAAAATATCTTCCCTTGTTGATTATACCAATCAATGCCATTATACCTGGGGTTTATGTGCATTTCAAAGAGCTCATGGCTGCAGGAAAGTGGAAACACAACCCAGGAGCAATATCCATGGCCAGATGGACTTTGCCCTGACTGAGGTGGGGTGTGCTGCCAAGGGAGGCATCTCTCAGCTGCAGGGAGGCTGATAGGAGCTGGGAGGAAGAGAAACGCACATTTGGATGCCGTGAAAGAACTTAGGCAGCCAAAGCCACGAAGTCAGAGAGCTCCAGCATGATGCCTTCTGTTCCTACAGCCACAGATACATCTGCATTTTAGGCCCTATTTTCGCTTGGTGAGAGCAATCTCACCCACTTTTTACCAAAGCTCGCATTTCCCTCCTATTATGTTTGAATTAAAATGCAGCAGACCATTTTAGTGCTCATGAATGAGTGAAATGCAAACTGCTGGTACACTGGGGTTTGCTGTTGCATGCAAATATTCCTGGGAGCAATGGCTTAAAATTGTTTCCACCTTCAACCACATCAGGAGGTGATTCTGAGGTCCTCTGTGGAATACTAATACTTCTAGAAGTCTTAATTTTCAGCCAGTGAAGGGGCAGATTTGAGATGCAGCTAGCTTCCCTTTAACAAAATAATGATCTCTCATTTTCATAACATCTCTCAATTCGAAGTGTCTCAAACTGAGGTCCTCATCTTCCTGAGAGCACCGCACAGCCAGAGCTCAGAGCCTCAGCCAAGGCATGCTAAAATCAGAAGGGCTCTGCATGGAACAGTGAGCCCATTTGCATGATTGTCTTGCAGGGTGCAGGCTGAACGACCATATCCCAGGCGCCTCACATTGACTCTTTCTCCCCAAGAATTTCCTATTTTGTGAATAGAAGAGCTGTTGCTGCTGGATTAGGACACTAGGAATTGAAGCTCAAAGCTGCCACTGAGCAATTCTGCCCCTTTGCAACCTTATAGCCCTTGAGGTGTTTGTGCAACACCCTCTGCAACTACCTGGCTTGACCCTGACAGGCTCTGGTGAAGCTCTGTTGTGCACCATGCAGAGATGCCAAGGACCAACAGGGTAGTTTGTGCTATGGGCCAGCCTCCACCAGCGTGGGATGGGGCAGGGAACTCAATAGGGTGGCACATGGCTCTGATGCAGCCAGAGAGGTCCATCACTATCAGCCCATGCAGCCTCTTGCTGCCCCAGCCTCATGTGAGCCCAATGAGCCCTCCCACTGATCTATGGAGAACCAGACTTGGAGAGAGCTCAAATTAAAGGTAAGTAATTTCCTTTTTTCCTACCTTGAAATTCCTATTGATTTCCTACCTAAATAGAAATTCCCATTGATTTCATGTCTGTTCATATTAGTACGTTATGTTGTCACCTTTTGTTTGCAATATTATGTTGTTTTACCTGTTGGTGTGTTTAGGACCATATTTGGTGGAGCTGCGTGCTGTGACGTGCACATCCGTGGGGTACCCAGGCAGGGAAAAGAGGCTCTTCATGCACTTGATGCATAGGGGAGCAGAGGGGAACCTGCAGCTGCAGGATGGGCTGAACTCCCATTTCAGATGCCGGTGCCCTTTGCAGCTTAACACCCATCTCTTCTGCTGGCAGAGGCTCTGGACTCTCCTGTGACAGCATGTCACAGCCAAACCAGCACTAGCACTGTGGAGCTCAGCCGGGACTGCTCACATCACTGCTCCTCTGCTCCACAGGGGTTATTTTTCTAACGTTTCCTTGTGAAAGCTGCTTTGTGTTTAGAAATCCCGTAGCTAACAGCCTGTTGTGGTCCTCACATCTCCGCTGGTCAGACAAGTATCTTCCCCCTGTCCCCGGCGTCCTCTATTTCTCACACCTCACTGAGCAGGCACCACCACGCCGAGACCTCTGACCGAGTTGTCAAGGTGACGGGTGCTGTTATCCTAAAGTAGTTATTTCACATACATGGTATTTTGTCCCTTGCTTTTATTGAAATACAGAGGAGAGAGCAATTATCTTCCTAATGGTTTGCACAGCTTCCTTCTTTTTTTAAATGGGAGTTAATGACAAACTGTTTGGGCAGGGTGTTTTCGCATGAGGAGCTCTGGGGTGTCCCTAATTTCCAGGTGTCCAGGGGCACAAGGCAGCTCCTCTCTAATGCTCAGCCAAGCTCTCCTTTATGAGCATTATCACCAATTTTCTCCTTCTTGTTCAATCCCTGCAAAACCAACACATTTTCCTTAATGATGGAATACTGGAGACCTCTGTGCTGCTGGTGCTGAGGTTTTAGGGGTGCCGGCAGCATGCAGGGCTCCCTGCGGTTTAGCATAGAAAGGCAGGGCTGTGTCAGTGGCTGGGGGATGCTGGCATGGGCTGGGGACTTTGTATTGTCCCCTGGCTGGCATGGTGCTGAGCCCAGGCTGCACGGCTGCCTGACACTCCTGGCTTGCACAGCAGTGGGTATGGCTTGCCCCATGCCTCCCTCCTGGAAAGAGACACATGAAAATGCTGATAGTATGTCCGTCTTCAGCCAAATAATGAGGAAAAGGCACTTCTCTGCTGCAGCATGGCTCTTTGCTAAGGTGCACCGGGGGAATAGTCGAAGCGCAGCTCTCATATAGAAGCGCAGTTAGAGGTTGGTTTGTAAAAGCAGCCAGGATCCAAAGACTGACTTCCCATCGGCTCCTTTCTGCTGGGCGCAGGCTCCCATGTCATACAGAACGAACCTCTTCCCACCCAGACCAATGTCTTATCCACCACCTCCTGCTCTGTGAGTACCAGGAGCTCCGCAGCCTGAGCGTGTGTGAGCAGAGGAAAGGGCTGTCGAGACAGCTCCTTTCCTCTCCAGCATTATTATTGATGTGATGCGTCTCGGTGGATTAGTAACGGATGTGGAATAACCCAGAGGGTTTCTTTTGCCTTCAAGCCTGCATTACCCCGTCAAGAACAGAGGTTTCACTGGCACCTGATAAGTCACATAAAACAGATAAATACTTGGGAGATACTGTATTTGAACACAATCGGTCTTGGCAGTGACTTGATCTCCGTGAAACAGCCTGGCATGGACATGCAGGTTTTCTTTTTTGCAGGGCAAATGCGACTTGTGCTGGAACAGATATGGATTTGAATTATGTAAGGCAGGAAATTGTGTGTCTCCATATCATACTCCGAAAGGAATGTGCAATTTCACTATTGCAGACCCATGAAAGAAGGCACATTAAATCAGGTGCCGCTGAGGCACTCTGCTGTGTAATATGGGACTTCATCCCTTCCTGCATCCAGGCTGCAGGGCTTGTCCTCGGAGCCTGATGTTGTTCAGGCGGTAGCATAACAAAAAAGTCTCAGAAAAGGCTCCGTGTGGCTCTTGGGATCCTGTTTGCATCCTGGAGTGTATTTTGTAGTCTGTAGCACATATCACACGGTGTTCCATGGCAGGGAGAGCAGCCAGGAGCAGGAGCAATAGGGGTGCCTGAAGAGCCTGTGTTGCACATGAAGGGAGATTTCCACATGGCATGAACCCAGTGGGGATGAGGATTCTGGGGTAGGAAGAAGACCTGCAGCTTCACCTCCTCATAAGGATGGTTTGGACTGGGAAGAGGCTGGAATTACTTTTCCATTCAAAAGCAGAGATCAGACAGCGGAGGCACACTTCTGCATGCAAGCTTGTAGAGACCAGGTAAACCCACCACTTGGCAGAGGAGTCCATGAGTATGTCCACACCGCATGCTCTACCTGAATGCTGTGGCATCAGTACTTTAGTGCCTTTCCGTGCTGGGACATTACAGCAAAATCCACCTGCAGATTGTTTATCTTGTTTTGTTGTGAATAAAGATGCGGCCTTTAACTTCCTGTGAATGTAGTGGTTTGGTTAATGTCTGGGTAACAGAGGGAGGGGATGGGGGCATGGCAATGTTAATGGGAGAACAGCTCATTTATAGTTCCAGCATGCTTTATGACATCAAAAGAGCATTGAGAGAATGCTTGGGATAATGTTAATTAGGGCTCAGAAATAAATGCTTTGCTTCCTCATTAATTGTTATCACTTTGTTGTGCTCATTAGAAAGTGATTCCTAGCAAAGAGATGCTAAAGGTTGCACAGTGTGGAAGACAGTGTGCTGTTTGGGTGGAGGAGGACAGGCAGCCCCAGTCCAAACCTGGTCCTCAGAGCAACATGGTAGGGGGTGCCTGGCATTGAGAATGCTGCAGGGAGAGGTACTGGGATGCAGGATGCTCAGAAGGGTACCATCAATGCTGTGGTGCTGGGGCGATGCTTCCCCTGCACTCCCAGCTCTGCCCCTTGCTGGGCATCAGTGTTGCTGCAGCAGAGCCAGGAGCAGCTCTGCAAAGCCCCTTCAGGGAGAGCAAAAGGTACTTTGAGCAGGTTCTTTCCCCAACACCTTCCCCTGCCCCAGTTAAGCAGCAGTGCAGGGAAGAGTTCTCTTTCCTGTAAAGTTTTCTTGCCTCAACCATTTCTGTAGATTATGTAAAAATACACTTTGGAAAATGGAATAATAGAACTGTGGTGTAAATCCTTTTAAAAAGAGATCAAAGACCAAAATGCTAATAAGGCTGGGATGGGAATAAAATCCAGGCGCTTTTGGTAAAGTAGAATAAAAATAAAGAAGGCCCACAAAGAGAATAACAAATCAAAAACAAGTTTAAAAAGAGCAATGGAGAAAAGAGATTCAAAACAACCAAGGGAGAAAACCCTTCAAGAAAAGGCTTTCATGTGGCCTAGATCCCATTTTTGGAGCACGCGCACTGCTTAGAGTGACCCAGGGCTGGATGCCCTATTCCACAGCCCTGCTTCGAAACACAGCATTCCCCAGTGTGATGGTACCCGGTACCACAGGTTGCTGTGGGGGTCAAAAGTGTCCTGTTCTTAAGCAGCTGGATGGAACCTGCTGTCACCAAAACCACCTCAGCGAGAGAACTTTGGAACAGTGATCTTGGCAGTTTCTGTGTCCTTCTCTGGCTTTTCCCAAGTCACTCTTCAGTTGAGGAGCACCAGGCAGGGTACCGAGAGAACAAATGCACATAGAGCTGAGGTGACACACTGCTCTCAAATCCACAAATCACTTCCTTGGGGATACATCGGGGAGTTTATGCAACCTGGCATTATGAACCCTCCTTTAAAGCGCACTGATTTCTTCCCAGCAGAAGGCAAGCCCTCACAGCCTCTTCCCATCCTGCTTGCGAGGAGGGCACCTATGCTCCCTATGGTGTTCAGCCCCAATTCCAGAAGGAAGGAATGAGGTGATTTGCAGGCTCCTCACCCTGAGACAGGGTCATTGTTTGGAGGGGAGCTCCTGGGACACATGCAGGCACAGATACTGCTGCATACCAGGGATCCCATTCAGTGATGAGGCATGCAGCGACACTATGTCCCCCAGAAGAGCTGTCAGTGGCATGGGCAGCACATCAGAGGACGTCCCCATTAACATTACTGGGTTAGGCAGAGCCTCATCAATCTCCTTGCTCAGAGCCAATTATATCTCCTCTCCCTGTGCTCAGGGGGGAAATCACTGGGGGAAATACGCACAGTAAATACTGGATTGCCCAACCTCTCTGCAGCATAGACACTGCACAGCAAAGGGAGAAGGGCTGTGGTGGTGTGGGGATGGAGGAGGGCATAGATCCTACCTGAGGAGGATGCTGCAGCATCATTGCCACCAGTTTTGCTTGGTGCAGTGCAGTGGCATATGGCACAGAGCAGCAGCACATGTGGGCAGCACCACAGCACGTTCCTCCACTCAATGCCCATCAGGGATGCAGCACCCATCACATGGGACATGGGGACCGCAGCATCAGACATGAAGCCTTCTCT